>JAOYMZ010017233.1:0-19261 GCA_025802335.1 Pinguicula primuliflora
GTGATTTACAGGCCTCAGAGTTTCACTCAATTCTTAGAAGTTTGTTATTTGGTAAAAGGTTGAGAAAATTGTTATTTATCTATACTACTACTTCCTACAAGAAGTTAACAAATGACAGGGAATCCAACTACAAGCACCACAAGAGCACTCTCTCCAAGGATTTCTGGACCTAAAACCAGCAAGAGTCGAAAGAAATCTTTGGAAAATAATATGGGACGCAGCAACTTGGCAGATTTGGAGATCCAGGAACAAGGCTCATTTCGACAACTCATACTCCACTCCGTATGAGAGTTGTATCTTTACTCAGCTTACAACATGGGGTTGGATAAAATCAAAAGGGAAGAAGAAGTGTAGTTCATACTCCTTTACACAGTGGATAAACAATCCAGTCCTAATTATGAGTAGCTATAATTAATTTTTTATAACATATACGGATTTTCAGATTCAATATAAAATTTGCTTACCCAAAAAATAAAAGAATGAGCCTTCTTTCTTCCTACCTTTAGCATTACCATTCTCTCATCGATTGCAGCAAACTCTACCCTAAACTTCTAGCTAGTGAATCTTACCTACTATTTTAGTGAAGAGAATGCTTTAGACTCTTTGCAAACCTGCACTATCCCGGGTCTCTCAATCTTCCAATCCACTCCTTTCTAGATATAGACCTTAGCGGCGCTTTTTAATCACATAAAAGCATCATGTAAAAACAACAACAAAATTTGGGTTATCTTTGGAGATGTTCTATACCTCAAGAAAATTTGACAATAAAATCATAAGAAATATTATATGCCAACATGCAAATGATTGGCCCACAATTTTTGACCAATAATTTACAAGTAATGCTACATGTACCCTCTTTTGAGACCCATTTTTAAATCCTGTGGCGTGGTAAGTATCACAATCACACTTTTTATGTTTGATTTGTTTATTGAATGGTTATGATACTTGCCACGTCATGAGATTTAAAAATAGAATTCCATAAGAAGTTACATGTAGTATTATTTATAATTAACACAATAGATTATTTTTTGAGATTTTCTTGATATTTTATTTTGTGGTATTGAATTTTCGCATATTTTGTGCCATATGGGCATGGAGATTGTGTCCGCTGACTTCGATTCGATACCACGAAACACCAATAAATTCCACCACCTGGAAGGCAAAAAACAGTAGTAACCCACCCTTCAGCCGCCCAATACCCACAAAGCATACAAATCCTTCTTTCCATTTCAAAATTCAGGAAAGGCAGTAGTACTTATCTTTTCAGTTTCTTTTTTTAGGTAAATATCTTCTTCAGTTTCTTGAGTACTTCAATTTCTCACCTTGTTATTCAAGAGACGACATTTTTCTTTTTACGTGGGTATATTGTGATGGTTAGTTGATTGAAGAGTTACAGGGATATTGGTGAAGTCTTTTTTACAGTAAGTTGAAAGTGGATTATTTTGTAACTTATTTGGGATTGTTTGAATGTCTCGTGAAATCTTCATGTTTGAGTTTCTCCGATTTGATGTACGAAGATAGTTTTGATGTTTAGTGTAAATTTGGAGATCTTCTGTTAAAGCATAATTATATTGCTAAAAGCAGTTCAAATTTCCCCTTGCGCAAATTATATTCACTCATATATTAATTCCATAGTTCGAATTTCTTTTGTACTAAAATGATGTTCTTTGCTTCTTTTCGAATTGGTCTCAATCGGCTATAGCTCTTAATTACTGGATCTTGGCCGAACTTTTCATCGGAAAAAAGTTCATACAAAGCTGCTGAATGGGATCCTTTATCACCGAGCCTTCTGATCACTCAGCTTGGTCTCATACTCTCATAGCAACTATGTGAACTGTGTGTGACTAAGTGATCTCGAGTTCAAGCCCTCCCAAAAGCGCTTGAGGATTAGGCCTTTGGATTGGGTGCAGGCCCTAGATTAGTCGGAGTGTAAAAAACTGTCGGATACTGGGTAGGAGTGAGAGTATTTCTCCCATTTACATACAAAAAAAATTCTTTCAATGTACACATGGCGTTAGAGAATTTTTCATCCGATGCTTTGGATTTTCATGAAGATGCCAAATCTACTTCACATCATCACCTAACTATTCCAAGACCTCCTCCATTTGCCCGAAGAAAATTGAATAAAGAATTGCCCAAGTGTTCCTCTGCCACAACAGACAGAAAACATTTATGGGATAAGCTCTTCAAAGAGGGATGTGGAGCTGATGTGTGCATCATTGCTAGTGATGGATTATGTATTCCAGCTCATAACAATGTTTTGGTGAGTATTAGACACATGATATTGGCCACCACCATTTGTCTCCTTGGATCTTGCATTATATTGCCACAAACTGATTTTGGGATTTGTCATGTTTTGAGTTTTTTTTACTAGTCTTTGAATTACTAGTTTCTCGTGTTGCCTTTCTCTCTCCTAAGGTCCCGTTTACTGCATGTAATAGCATTTGATTACGGTAGTTATGGGAGTTGGTAACTACCGTAATCAAACTGCAAAAACTGTTTCTAAGAATTTGTTCTGCAGAGTAATGCATCACTAGTGCTGGGAAATTCACTGAAGCATGCAAAAGTAAAAAATGGTGTAAGATACTTGAGGATTGCTGGGGTGCATTCTGAAGCCGTCCGTGTTTTCTTGCACTTCTTGTATTCATCATGGTAAGACAGAGATTGGGTATTTGTATTCATTTGTTTTGATAATATATTACTGTATAGTGGAAAATTTTGTAGTTAGGGACACTATGTGCGGAACGACTTAGCTTATATCCCGAATTCTAATTCTGGTCGTCCACCGTTAATCTAACCGTCAGGATTAGATCACTAAATTAAATGAGTGTTTTAATCCTGACCGTCGGTTTAAAATTCTATGACCAAGATTAAAATTTGGGATGTAAGGCAATATATCGGGCACATAGTGTCTCTGACCACAAAATTTCGCACTAGTTGGGCTACATGATTCAGATTGCTTCCACATCCTGCTGCAGCTACGAGGAAGAGCAGGTCAAGGAGTTTGTTCTTCACTTACTTCTGTCACACGCATATGTGGTTCCATGTCTAAAAAGAATGTGTGAATGCATTATGGAAAGGGGCTGATTGACTAGAGAAAATGTTATAGATGTGCTTCAACTAGCTAGAAACTGTGATGCACCGCGGATCGCCCTTGTTTGTGTGCGTATGGTTGTGAAGGACTTCAAATGCATCTACACTACAGAAGCATGGGAAGTAATGAAGCATGCTAATCCTGCACTCGAGCAGGAACTGCTAGAGTTGGTTGTCGAAGCAGATTTAGTAAGTTTCGAATCTCTATATTCGCAGTAACTAGCTGATTTTCTAGTCCCGAACTTATTGTACCGATTAAATTATTCTTATCCCGACTTGTAATCTTGAATATTATATTTTGATACAATGATTATTATGATCATGTGATCATCTCATCGGGACAATATGTGCGAGACTTGAAGTTTTGTGGATTCTATACATAGCATCTTAGACAAACAAATCCTGGCTAGATCACTAAAAAAAAGACCTTTTTGCCCTTCAGTGTTCATCTTACTCATTTGCCTATATATCTATTCTCTTTTCCTAGAGGAAACAAGAAAGTCAGAAGAAGCTTGAAGAGAAGAAAGTGTATCTCCAACTGCACGAAGCAATGGAGGCCCTGCTTCACATCTGCAGAGACGGATGCAAGACGATCGGTTCCTCGTGATAAAGCGCTAAATGCAAGCCCTCTTGCAACTTCTCAGCTTGCAATGGTCTGGAAACTCTGATCCGCCATTTCTCTAGCTGCAAAACAAGAGTTCCCGGTGGATGTATCCGTTGTAAGCGCATGTGGCAGCTGCTCGAACTACATTCCCGCATGTGCAACGAACCGGACTACTGCAACGTCCCACTTCGCCGGTAAGTGTATATTATATCTTACACCAAGCCGACATAAGCAAACACTCTTGGTCCTACTTAGAGTTCTCACTCTCTCTATCTGCTTTTTCTCAGCCATTTCAAGGTGAAGATGCAGCAGCAGTCCAAGAAGGATGAGGCAAAGTGGAGGCTTCTGGTGAGCAAAGTTGTGGCAGCTAAGAATGCACATAGATTAGTCTCCCCGAATAAGAGATTTGCCTATTCTGCCGCAAAAATTTTCTCATCGCAGTATGTACTGAACCGTCCCGAATTCTAATCATGGCGGTTCATTGCTGATCCGACGGTCAGGATCAACAGTATTTAAAAATGAAGTGATTCACTCCTGCCGTCACATCAACAAATGGACGATTAGAATTCGGGACATAAGAAACTTGTCCAGAATATGATGACAAAATTTTCGATTCTGACTAGTGATACAATACACATATACATATGTGTTGAGATGTTCATATTGGTGAGGCACCTGCGATTATTTAAGCTGGCCTTGTCATGGATCAAGTATCAAGATTCAAGAATAGAAGAAGATTGAAGAACATGAACTGTCTTTTTATTTTTTTGGTAAATCGAACATGAACTGTCTTTTTTTTTTTTTTGGTAAATCGAACATGGACTGTTTTTTTTTTTTATCGAACATGAACTGTCTGATACTTCATGGATCAATTGATTGGGGTTGTAGAGAGGCGATATTATTAATTTTTATAATGGATGCTATTTATGTTTTAGAGATGAAAATTAGAACTTTAGACACACGCCCTCCTTGAGGCACGTGATCAAGATCAAGACTGCTTGATGAGTATTATATTAAGAGAAATTTTTTATTCGGAAATACTTATGTATTAATGATATACTAGTTACTGTCAGTGCCTGAAGCTACTGGTGTGTAAAATTATCGATGTGTGAAATTACTATCGTTGAAATGGTGTCGAAACCATATCAAATCCATCTCAAATCGAATCTCACGACATGCTGATTATTGTGGTGTAGTCCGTTTTGACAAACGATAAGCGATTCGTCACATATATCCAATTGTAAAAAATTTATGAAAGAGAAAACTAAATATAATATTAAAAAGAGAAAAAAAAGGAAAAGAGATTTATGCGTACTAAATTGCACTTCATTCTTGCTGATGTGTCGCTCTCTCATTGGTCACGCTAACATGCTCCGAAATTTTGACATCCTATCTTAATATATAGATGGTACTAAATTATAATTTTAATAGTCGATTCTAAAAATATGTTATCAACTTGAATTTTATTTATTAGTAATCACATTTTTAAAATTAAATTGACCTTAAACATTATTTTCATATTACAAGATTACTATTCTATGTCATTAATGGGCACATAATCATTCAGTACTAAAGTACTAGTAAGTCTTTTGATTATGTTAAATTGGAAAGCACAATTTGTTCATTCTTTTTATATAGATTGCAAAAAGATTAAATATAAAATCAATGAACTCAAGATCACTGTCTCACTCCCATATGGAAAAAAGAAAAGAAAAGAACAGCACTTGTAGATCTGGACAGATTCTTTTCCTCATCACTTCAAGAGTATATATATAACGGCTGCCATTTGATTCTCTCGCATTATTCCAAGTAGTTAGCAGCATTTGATCAAAACATCTCTTCAGATCCTTGAAACCACTAATATCCGAGAGAGTTGATCACCTTTTTTTTTTGTGGCATTCGAAAACAGAGGCAAGATTCTGAAGCAACATTTACTCATTGTAAACCGAAACCGAGGCCAAGATTATCGCCGTTTTGGTGATTTTCAGCGAACCCCATTTCAATTGCTACGACATTGACTGATTTTGTTGGGGCACAGGTTAGGTTATAACTGGTTGTAGTCGTGTTCAGGTTTTCACTTGGCCTGGTCTTGTTAATTCCTGCGTTTTCTTGAAACTTCAGCGTTCATGTTTTCTGCATTGTTCGGTGCAGTTGCATTGTGATTGCCTGCTGTTTCCTCGGTGTGAAATTTGAGTTCTTGATGAATGGTCTTTCCGTATAAGTTGAATGATTATTGAGTCTCTGACTCGTCATTGTTTCACCAAGAATGCTAGGCATACCTAGTCTATTATTCATTAATTATGTTTTTCGATGTAGTTTCATCATTTATATATAATTAAGTAAAAACCACTAAGTATGCGTAGCATTTTCATTGTTTCACAGGCCTTGCAATTACAGGATATTCAGCTTGGGAATGGGAGCTATCGTTTCATGTCTTTTACATTTTTCTGCAGGGTGATCTGTTTTGGATAGTTCTGCGATGATACGTTTGAGGAGCAGTTATCGTATGAATGGTTTCTAGTGACGTCGGAATGGAAACAAGGATTAGCAAACAACTTTTGTTGACGTATCTTTATGTCTTAGTGTATGTGATGCTATCCTCCGGAGTTATTCTCTATAACAAGGTAGGTAATCTTTCGTGGAAATGCTTTATCTACATGTAAAATGACAAGAAAAGATGTTGATTTTGTTTCTCTTGAGTTATCTGGAACTTTCTTGGTATCATTATCTTGCTATATTGTTCATTCTATCGTATGAACCTTGAATCGAAGTAAATAAGACACCCACGTTATCATCCTTTACGTTCTCTAAGAGTCATGTCGTCATTGTTCATATTATTATCTTGAAATGACAAATTGAGTTTGTGCTCAGCCATGGCTGATGATGGGATACTCAATGAGCATATGTGAGATTTTATTTTCTGCTTTTAAATACACATAAACTGAGGTGTTTTCTCCTGGTTAATCGTGATTTGTTTGCAGTGGGTTCTATCACCGAAGTACTTCAATTTCCCATTTCCTATAACGCTTACTATGATTCACATGGGCTTTTCCGGATTTGTAGCTTTCCTTCTGGTTCGTGTTTTTAAGGTACAGATTACCATTGTGACATGAAGTCTAGTTCGAAGCTTATAGCATTCCAGCTGATTTATATGTCTATATACTATTTGAGCAAAAAACTTCGTCACATTATTCTGTTTGCAGGCATTTGCCTTGCATTTTTTTCATATAGTTAAACCATGAAAAAGCCTATGGATTCCGGCCTACTTTAATATGGAACCAATAGTTAAAACTTAAAACATATCATGGCATGGCTTGATCACTTATCTTTTATTTTGTGAGAAAAATGTATCCATTGTCTGCATATTATAAGAAGTTTTTGTACTTTCCTCACCTCTTTATTTTATCACTAATTTCCTCTGACCACTTCTTGAATTCAACTTAATTCAGGCTGTCTCTCCAGTGGGGATGACTTTTGAAATGTAAGAAACACTCCCTTTCAGATAATTAAGAAACATGCACCTTATTGGACCCCTGCATGACCATACCCTATTGGAATTTACAGATACGCCACTTGTGTAATTCCAATTAGTGCATTCTTCGCAGCAAGTCTTTGGTAAGTATATCCCTTTGGAATCGGCAATCTTATATGTTTACCCCGGAGGTCAACCCGGTAATTTCAATTTGTCAATCAGCACGAAGGTTTCATGGTGCCAACTTTAAGCATTTGGGGTGGAAGTTCATCTTTGACATATGTTAGGCCTCATTCACCTTCGATGTATGCTCAAGTTTATCAGCGCCGCAACAAGTCTGCTAGTCTGCCATGAATAAACCTTGCAGGATGATTAAATGGGTTTCAAGCATCTGGCCTCTATTTATGCTGACAAACTGTCTTACAAATAGTGAACGTTGCATTATATTCAGATTGTGGTTTTCTATATAAGTTGTTGCTTTCTTGTAAAACAAATCAATCAATCAAGAAAGTTATTTTGCTTTTTTTATGGAAGGGTATTGTTCCCCCCTCTTTTGAGTACAAAGGTCTTGATCTCCCGTTTCCATATAAATGCATAATAACTTTCTTGATTGATGGATCTGTTTTACAAGAAAGCAACAACTTAAATATAAAACCACAATCTGAATGTGAAACAACGTTCACTAAATGTAAGACATAATAAAAAGACTGGATACTAGTTATCGTACTTCAATTGTCTGCATAAATAGAGGCCAGATGCTTGGAATGGAACCCGTTTAATCATCCTTCAAGGTTCATTCACGGCAAACTAACAGAGTTATTGAGACGCTGATAAACTTGAGGATACATTGAGAGTGAATATGAGGCCTAACAAAATGCTATACCTAGTGTAGCTTAAAATTGTAGTGCACTTTGTCTTTGACTGATCCCAGCAGTGCCTTGTGTTTTATTTTCCCTGCTATTTATGGTACCATCATAATGAGTTCATCAGATTAGACTTCTTTATAAGGTTGATGAGAATTCTATATGCACAGGTTTGGCAATACAGCTTACTTGTTCATCTCTGTGGCCTTCATCCAGATGCTGAAAGCCTTAAGTATGCTAATCAAGCAATTTATTCTGCATCACATTGGTTTCAAAATTTCCCTCTAACAGCTTACTAATCCAATTTCTTTGACTCTTTCCTCGTGACAGTGCCCGTGGCAACTTTTCTCATGGCTGTTATTTGTAGAACTGATACATTGAGATGGGATTTATTTCTGAACATGATCTTGATCAGCTTTGGCGTTCTAATATCTTCATATGGAGAGATACATTTCAATGTAGTGGGAACCGTTTATCAAGTGACTGGAATATTGGCTGAAGCTCTTAGGTTGGTTCTAACTCAAGTCTTACTTCAGAAGAAGGGGTTAAAGCTTAATCCCGTCACTACTCTGTACTACATTGCTCCCTGCAGGTACTCTTCCATGTTGACAAGCTATTCCAGGAATCATGTGCAGTGTCTGTGTTACCTCTAAAAACTTGTAGTTAAAGCTTGAACTTCTTACAACCCATCATGGAGAAAGAAAACCTTACAGATAGGTCTTCAAATTGATCTAAATTCTGGTACTAGAAGCCATCACCTGTAGAGGAAAAGTCAGACAACGAAATTCTACATTTCAAATGCTAATCTTCACATTCTTTATGCATGAATAGCACCATAAGATTTTGAACATATGCCAATCTCTTTTTTACGTTGTGAACTGATGTTTGGGATGGGACGCATATTTTCATGATGCATTGTTCTCGAAGTGGAACCTGCGACCTTGACCGCTATAGTGAATTTCCATAAAACCCCTAATATCATTGTTTATGGACTGGATCGTTCATAACTATATTACAACACGAAATAAATGATGGTTTTGTGAAGCATTCATGTCTATCAAACATTTTACACTGTTTGGTGCTTTCTTAGTAGTTCTGGCATGAAATTCAGTTCTACTTGGCTGATTGATGTTTCTCAATAACCAACATTGCAATTGGTTCTTTTCATGCAGCTTTCTCTTTCTATCTGTGCCGTGGTACCTTTTGGAGATGCCTGCAATGGACATATCACAAGTCCAGTCCAGATTTCCGACTTTCCTGTCAAATGCATTTTGTGCCTTGATTTTGAACTTCTCAACCTTCTTGGTAATTGGTCGAACTGGCGCAGTGACTATTCGAGTTGCTGGTGTTCTAAAAGATTGGATACTCATAGCCCTGTCCACAGTCATTTTCCCTGAGTCAACAATCACTAATCTGAATATTATTGGCTATGCAGTTGGTAATTTCTTATTCTAGTGTCGTCTTTGCTTAAAGTAGGCAACTCGTATGCATATAAATTGTTATCATTTTGTCTTGCAGCATTATGTGGGGTAATAATGTACAACTACTTGAAGGCCAAGGATGGTCGTTCTGCACCAACTCCTCAAGAAGGTACCGCTGAACGGGAAACAAAGGTCAGAGTTGCTTGCCATGAACAATTAGATCAAGCTTTATGTGTCATAAGTTGTCCGTTCTTGTCACAAAATTATATCCTTGTTCTCCATTAATGATGAGCACAGATATAAGGCACCGCTCCACACCCACCGCATATGCACCGCTCCACACCCACCGCATATGCACCGCATAAGTACAGAAGCTGTGCTTCTGTGGACCCCACGCAATCTGGTGTGAGAGAGCGGTGCAATAATGGTGTTGATGGAGCGGTGCCGTGAAGTTGCTTTGTTAATGATGTCATGAGTTGAGAAGTAGTGGAAAAGGAAGAGAACCAACATCACCTCAGATTTGGATACGTATGAGCTTTAATCCTTAGAAGCTACATAGCTATGAACTACTTGGTTTATTTTTTTCACTTGACTTCTTATGTGAGAGCAACAACTTTTTCTAGAGCTCTAGTTTGTTATTTCGAACGAAATGCTCCATTAATCTTGGTGAATAACTTTTTTTCCGCCTGCCAGCTTTCGCGGACAGAGAAGTGGTTGTCCGATGAGGATTCCTTAGATGAAGCCTCAAACACCAACCTAAACAGGAGGAGTGGATCTAATATAGATGATGTACTCATTGATGAAGAATCTCCTTTGATACCGGCAGCAAAAGGTCTGTTGTCAAGGGCAAGGCCTGGTTCGTAATTAGTATGAACTTAAATCTTGTAATGATTTGATCTCAGTTCATTGAACATCTCCTTTCTGTGAAGTATTGCCAATCTTTTCTCAGCGCATACTTCACTTTTGTTCCATAGAAGTACAATAGTTAAAGCGTGGTGAATGCTACATTGTGAAACTTTCGGGCAACTGCAGTTTATAGATTTGAAGTGTTGAGAGATTCTCATATGCTCAATAATGAGTTATTGTGTTCAATTCTAAATATGAGTACTTCATTTGACAATCTAACGGTATACATTAAATGGGTCATTTAAGTTATTTTAAAAACCTCATCTAATCTCAACCATCACATTATGAGATCAATGACTCATATTAGAATTGAGCATAATAATTCATTATTGCGCACAACAATATTGACCACTTGAGAATTTATCTTGAAGAGCTTTAATCTCTTTACATGATGGAACAACTTAACTGATATTTCTGTTATTGCAAGCTACCTACTTGCAGCATGTAAGAACTCATTATGCAAGTCCCAAGCAATCAAACTAGCTATCGAAACTGAACCACTTAAATTTCAAGACTAAAATACCTAAAATCTGCTAACCCGAAATCAACACAAAGCTCAATGCCAATTTCAACATCTGATGTTAGAACAAATTGAGAGATGTTTAGTCGAATCTACACAGACGACTTTTACAGACACTAGAATCTATCAGTAACCGAGAAAAGCATAGTCATGTTTCATTAGTCCGCAAATGGGTCTCAACAATGGCAACCAGACCTTACAAGGGAAAATACGGATGCAGTTATATTTCACCAAGATAGATCTGCTTGTCACTGCTGCAAGAGCCAATGATAGGCTCGCGGGGATGAAAGGTGGACTCATTAACTGACCCTGTATGGCCTGGAAGCTTGTACAGAATGCGTCTTGAAGTAGTGTCCCAGATATAGACCATGCAGTCACTACTACCAGCAGTGACTTTGCTTCCATCAGGCGACCAACTACATCTCAGAAGGTTCTTCTCAAAATTGTGTTGATGCCCTTCAAGAATCTTCACACAACGGTTTTGTGGTGCATAGGGACGCATATCCCATATTCGAACAGTGCAGTCCATGCTGTTGGTCAAAAGGTAAGACCCATCTGGACTCAACTGCATGCCAGTAATCATATCCTGATGGCCTTGAAGTTTCATAACAGGTTCAGTTCTCCGCAAATCCCACACCTTTACATCATTATCAATGCCACCAGTATAGATCTTATCAGAAGCATCCGAAAAAGCAACTGCCGTTATCTGGTATTTGTCTGGGAAACTCTGTACTGAACCCCTCTGCCTCATATCCCACAGCTTTGCAGTACCATCGTCAGACCCACTAACAATTAAAGGTGGTCCTCTCCGAGCAGGACAGCAAGAATTCACAACAAACAAATGCCCAATCATCTTCTTGATCCGCTTACCAGTCTCAATATCCCAAGCTCTTAAAGTTTTATCTGGGCTGGCTGATATAATTTGGGAGCCATCAGTAGTCCACTGAACATCCAACACAGCATTCTTGTGCCCTTTCAAGACCATGAAATTCTTGCAATCACCGTGAACATTCCACAAAAATATATCCCTATCATGAGAACCAGATGCAATGACAGTTCCTGCAGGATTGAATTTCATTGTGTAAACTGCACTTTGATGCCCAGTCAGTAACATGATTGGTCCCTCTAAGGTGGAAACACGATGTTTTTGTCCAAGCCCAGGTAGGCCGAAGCCACTTGTGACGGTTGAAAGTTCCATTGGCTTCGGGCCAACAGTAAGAGCACTTTCAACTTGCATACTCACTTCTTTTTTCCTCTTGATATAAATACAATATTGTCAGGCCTGCACACATAAAATAAGCAGAAGAACCAGAAGGCATGGCATCAGACATTCCTAACAGCAATAATTTCCTGATACAACTAATATAATGCGATCTTATGTAGAGAAGCACAAGAAGCTAACTCAAACCAAAGTGAAACTCCAACAGACCAACAAAAAAGAAAACTGTTACTCAGCAACCTTATGCATCTATTCATACTTCCGCATCCAAGGCACAAATCAACTCAGACAACTGAAACTATATCCGATATCAATGAAGCACCATTATCCCAAGCAATAATTAAGCAAAAAATGCCGGAGAGATTATTTTCCAAAAGCAGGAAATTTATGGAGTCGATGTACGATTCATACAATCTGGACACGAATTTATCCAACAGAAAACAGTCTTATGAGTACTAGCAGGATAAAATCGTGAGCCAATACCTCCAATTCGAAGCTCGTACTTAGAACCCTACCTGAAGCTCTTCAGAATATACAGAAGAGCTGAAGCTTCGTTCACAAATGGAGGGATGCGAAGAACTAAGAAGTGTTCGCACAGTTTTCGTAATTTGTGGAAATTGTGGGCTTATAATTTAATTTATTGAGATTTAGCCCATTTAGGCAAAACGGGCCCCAGGCCCAAACTAACTAATGGGTCCAGGGGGCTGTATTTGAAATTTATTTGTGTAGGGCTTATACAAATCTGTTAGTGTTCACCGCTACAAGCCTACAACCGATCTGCGAATCTCACAGTTCACGAAGAGAAACACGAACTCTTCGAGCAAAAGTCACCCGAGACCCAGAGCAATGGACTATTTCGGAGAGGCGGAGGAGCAGACCGGAGGCATTACGGTGGCGATGGATGTCGACGACGTAGATTCATCGCTGGATATCTACGGAGAGGGGACCGCCTTGGACTTCCAGCGTCTTGCGGATTCTGGTTTCTTCAACTCCTTCGAGGACGATTTCGATGATGAAGACATCAACTGATTGTTAATTTCATATTTCGGGGTGAAAATCACGCAGTTGTCGATAATGTTCAATAACTAAGATAGTTTCTGGATTATTATGAGCATCCGGCGATCCTGATTTCACTGGCGCTGATTCTGTGATTATCGAAAGTCTTCCATTATTCGTGCTCGCTTTAAGGGGATTCTCATTTTTTTTATTTAGCATGTAGACTTTTCTAATGGTACTGAATTGTTGGTTTGTAATTTTCTAGTTGGATTTAAAATTTGGTCAAAACCCTGATGAAGCTGTTAATTTCTGTTATATGCTAGAAAATCGTTGTTGAGAACTATAGGTTATGCTTATGTATTAGTATGACTTCAGGGAAAACGGCTTTGAAGACTGGAGATTATACCTCATCGTTGAGGACTGTAGTATTATGCTTATGAATAGTATCCATGATTCTGTTCAGACCGATCTTAACTTTTCAGCAGTGAGGGACCTGAAATGTACAATTTTCGTTGGTTCAGGGGACCTGATTCTGCTTAGAGAAATATAATTTTCTAGGTGTGCTATCTTCCAGGGAGGAGACCTTAATACTCTTACGGTAAGCTTGCTTTATATTTTCGTTAGTTCAGTTTGTTATTGGTGAAGGTGTGTTTTCTTGTTTGTTTTCTGTTAGTTCATTTAGTTTAATATGTTATTGCATTTACAAAAGTTAGTTCATTTAGTTCACGCACAGTTGGGGTCCATGTTGGCCAGAATTGCATTGTCATTCCAAATATACATCTTTCTGCAACATAGCACCTGGCTTACATCTTGTAGTAACCAAAAGCATTAGCTAATTGAGATAAGAATCCCCACTTGCACAAATGATTCCACCATTGTTGGGCTTGCGATGGGACATCTTCAGACTCCATCATCCGCAGATTCCAAGAAGAGAACCACTAGCAAACAGGGGAAGTGCACTCCTCCAGGATCTTGTGAGGCTCTATTGAGAGGGCAAGTGAATACTCTTTTGCATCTTATCTGATGACATTTGTTCCATGTACTCCGGACAACATGCCACAACTTTTTAATCACTCTGAAGGCCTTGACGCTTTGCCTTCTGCAACTCCTGTCACCAAGCAACAGGTTCGGGTTTCTAGTTTTTTTTGTCAATGAACCATCTAACTTACAAAGGTGTTTGATAATAATCACGTGGAAGTTTGTGTGGGCTTTTCTTCATGGTATGTTGTTCCTAGGCTTGTTTCGTTTTTGACATCTCCTTCCTTATGAAGATGGTGTTTGACAAGAAACAAGAAGTCATTGAATCTGAGAATCTGATCACGAGGTCTTTGCTGGTGGATTTCTCTGACGAATCTGCTTCATCCAACGTTTCTGTCATGGACTCCGCCAGCCGATACTCGGACATTATAGTCTATAAACGGCATGCGCGTTGACCGGAGCAAAGGATGGGGCAGCAGAACATGGAAATGATATTCTTACCGTTGGAGAAATATGACCGTTGGAAGCTTAAGATGATAGTATAAATAGAAGCTCATTTTGTATTGAAGGCACTTGTGAATGTATGAAAGTTCTTGCTTCTTATTGAGATCTGTGTTCATACAATACAATTCTTATCAATCTTCCCTACCAGACACCATAGCGCGGAACAAGAAGTCTCGAACGGCAAAGGCCTCGCAAAAAATACAGAACGGGGAGGCAATTGTCGAAGAAGCAGTCGGAGTCACAACTCGTTATCGGTCCAGGGTTCGTGACAGTTTCCTCTGTTGTGAGTTATCAAGGAGGTTCCTTGGGAGACCCCAAAAGCAGCAGTACCTGAGAAAAATTCTCCATAGATGAGGATGATTCTCTATTTGGTCTGTTCAGGCACATCCCAGTGGCAGTATGTGGGACTTGGGGGACGAAGAAGAGTGTGAAGAAAATATTGATGAAGATGATTATTACTGTGATGAAGATGATTATTACTGTGATGAAGATGATTATTACTGTGATGAAGATGAAGAAGGATCTGGTTATGACAATGGTTTGCTTGATGATCTTCTTTACGAGCATTGGTCGCCTTTTATTTTCCATTTAAATGCGGAATGTTTGTTATCTTTTCTCTAACTGATTTCTGTTAGGAATCAGTTTATATTGCTTGCATGGAAGTGTTGCCAAAAGAATATATTTTGTTTTGCTCATTCATATTTGAAGTGCAAGTGAGTTTTGGGTATTTATCTTCTGTTGTTTGAAGATTCTGCTGATTGTTAAACGATAAGGCAGCATAAAGTTAATATTCTATTGTTATTTTTGTGTTTTGCTATTATGGGCTCGTAGAATCAGGATAGAAGAATCCTGAGTCTTGGGGATTGTGTTCAATGTAATAAACTGGTTGTGAATTTAGGAGGTTGTCTGTGTTCTGGCTGTCCCTTTATCTGATTTCTGGGCCTACTGTACAAATGACTATGTAGTAAGATTTGTTTTTCTGCATTTACTGTGAAGTCTCTGGGATATCATTTCTTTCCATTGTAAGCTCAATTACTTCTATAGTTCTAGTACGCTGACATTCCCTTAGGTTTCTTCGCGTAAAAGGGCTTAGTATTGAACTTCAACGATCTCTACCTTTCAGGACTTTGTCAAATCACAAAAGACAAGGGATTACATCAAGCAGTTTCAGGTTAAGTTGAAGAAAAGAGGTACGGAATGAGCTTTTATTATTCTGATGAGCTCCCATATTCAGTGTGTGGTGTAATGTTCGTATGATTTTTTAATAAAGGTCTCTAATTTGTGGTTGTTTAGATGGAAAGACTGATTACAGGGCAAGGATTCGTCTCATCAACCAGGACAAGAACAAATATAATACACCTAAGTACCGGTTTGTTGTTCGATTTGTATCCTCAGCAAAATTGAATACTAATTGACATCTACTGTTGGTTATTTCGTCTTGATTGTTTTTCATGTCGAGAAAATTTAATGAATAAAATCACTTACGAATGGCAGTTAAGCATCATACATCTAGTGAGCAGAAGTTTGATTCATGTTATTCTGCTTTGAGGTGTTATCTTTAATGTAAGTTTAGAGTTTAGACCAATAAGGATATAACTGCACAAATTGTTTCAGCTAGGATCACTGGAGATACTGTTCTCCCTGCAGCTTGTTCCCATGAGTTGCCTCACTGTGGACTTGAAGTCGGCCTTGAAAAATTACGCTTCTGGTATATTGTTTCCCTGTTCCCCCACCCCTTCCCCATGGAACCCTCCCCTTCACCACCAATAAAGAATAAAAGTTCAATTTGAAAGGTTGATTTGTCATTAAAAGTTTCCCTTTTGTGGGTAACAGTTGTTTGTGAACTTCTTCTAGCTGTATCAATATGATGCAATCATTCATGGTTTTATCTAATAACATTTCTTTTATCAGCTTATTGTACTGGGCTTCTTCTTGCACGGAGAGTCCTGAAAAGGCTCGAGATGGATGACGAGTACCAGGGCAATACGAAGGTACATAACATACGTGCCGCCGTATTTTATTTCTTATGTTTTCAACTTCTTCATCTGCTTGGCTTCATGTATTTTTCAGTTCCCATATATCAATAGCCTACTGGAGAGGATTCCTCATTGGAACCAGCGGAGAGCCGAAGACCATTCCGTCCTCTACTTGATGTTGGCCTAGTTAGAACAACTACTGGAAACCGTGTCTTTGGTGAAATAGTCTGTTTATTTCCAGAGATATGTTGGGAATCGTGGCTTTGAACAGCATGCGGGTCATATGATCTGAAACTCTTCTTGTTGTGTGCATGCCTAATCGACTTTATACTCTTACAAGGGTGCACTTGATGGGGGTTTAGATATCCCGCCACAGTGACAAGAGATTTGCTGGATTTTCAAAGGATTTTAAGAAGCTTGATGCAGAGATTCACAGGAAGTACATTTATGGATTGCATGTTTGCTTCTTACATGAAGGTACTATAGCACTTCCGGTATTTTTTGGAAAGGATATTTATTGCAAAAAGGACGTCTGGATCTTAACATTCAAACTTACCGACTGTATTTGCTCATCATTAGTAGACTTTGAATGGAAGATGAGCCAGAGAAGTATTAATCGCACTTTAGCAAGTATATCAAGAAAGATGTTGGGGTAGACCAGCTTGAGGAGCTTTACATTGTTGGGGTAGACCGGCTTGAGGAGCTTTGCAATGATATTCTGCTATTCGTGCTGATCCAACCCCCAAGAAATCGGAGAAGCGGCCACACAAGGAACACAAGAGGTGAGTAACCACTTGACTGTTAGTTGCCAAATTAGAAATATCTTCAGTAGGACTAGACTAGTTATAGCTAGTTTCTGGTCGATGCTCTGGATAACAATATTTTTTATTATTTTGCCCACCAACCTGTGTTGCATCTCTCGATTTTTTTTTCTAAAATCTTTTTTTGTGCTAGTCAGTCGGTTGTCTTCTGTTCTTGCTATGGTTCAACTTGAAGATGCTTATTACTGTAGGCCTTATCAAAAAGCAACAAACAACGAAGCCTCACCACTCAGATACATCATAAGGTTGTAAGTGGTTGCACTCTATCCACATACACTTTCCTTCGCTTTAAAGTGTCAAATTCGGCTAAAACCAAACAAAAGTGAGAAGTTTCTATATTGTTAGAGAAGCAACGGTCCATTTAGCATCTTCTTCTAGTTCCCTTTCTGGGAAACCATTTATCTCTGCATTTTCAAGGCAGAAGGCTCTTCCTTCTGCAGCATTCCATAGAATCTGGGCTTCCTCTAATGATTCATCTGATCAAGATAAAAGGTGCATCCAAAGAAGGTCCGTCTATGAACAATATGGGCTTTCTTTCAACTGAATTTGGTTTATAGAACGCATACATATTCCCCATGTTCGTTCCTATAAGCAGAATCCCACATTGTTGCTTTAATTGCTTTGGTTTACAAAGACTGGTACCTATCACTGCTGACCATCATTCTTTTTTTGAGAATGTAGGAACCCTACCGAGATAGCTAAATCCAACACGTTGCCGCAATAGCTAGGGCTGTCGATCGGTATCGGTATACCTGCGGTATACCGATACCGACCTTGTCGGTAACCGATTGAATCGGTTACCGATCCGCTGTCGGTAGCGGTAGCGGTATGTATTTTTCCATACCGACCAATTTCGGTCGGAAGTCGGTAACACCGACGGTACCGTCGGTGTTACCGACAATTAATAAAAAAAAATGATTAAAACAATTGAAATAAACGTTAACGTTTTTTATGATTTAATCAAAACTTTAACATCTTTCTTCTTTTTTCCCAATCTCCTCTTCTCTTCTCTCGTCTTCTCTTCTCAAACCCCCTCTCCTCTTCTCTCGTAACTCGTTTTCCCCAATCCCATCCCATCCCAAACCCAATCGCCATCCCTTCGAGTTCAAGCAGAGCCTGAGCCACCACGTTTTCAAGCCACCACGAACTACGGTACTTCTATTTATACTTATTGTTAGTTTCGTTTTCGTTATTTTTGTTTTCAATTTTGGGGTTTAGGGTTTTCAATTTTTGTTTCGTTTACTGTCAATTTCGTTTACTATCAGTTTCGTTTTCAAGCATCTTATTCCTTGTAACCTTTTTTTGCGTTTTCAATTTTCGGATTTAGGGTTTTGTTGTTAGTTGCAATTTTTTTTTTCGTTTCGTTTAATTGTTTCAGTCTTTCAAAAATGCTCAATGTTCAATGTTCAGTGTACTTTTTCGGATTTAACTGCTCAATGTATCAGCATCATGTTCAATGTTCAGTGTACTTGTTTTTTTGTTGGTTGCTAATTAATTTTAAATTGTTTTGCTGAAATGCTTTATAGTCAGAAAGAGAATTTTGCTGGCTGCTAATTGATTTTAAATTGTTTCAGATGGATCAGCCACCACCTCTACCTGTATCAACTATCACTGCTGCTCCTGCTGTTGTTAAAACTAAAAAGAAGAGGAAAAGGGTTGTTGCCCCTAATGATCAAGAAGAGCCTGCTGCAAAGAAGGGTAAGGGTCGACCTAGATCATGGGTTTGGGATCATATGACGAAGATCCCTGATTCTGTACCGAAAGAGGCACAATGCAATCACTGTGGTGAGCTAGTTGGATGTGATAGCAAGAAGCAAGGGACCACAACTATGATCAACCATCTTCTTGGTGCTTGTGATGCGTATATGGCTTTCCTAAATCTCCAAAA
>JAOYMZ010017254.1:0-19256 GCA_025802335.1 Pinguicula primuliflora
CGCCAACGAATCCACCGGTCTTCGGAAGATCGGTATCTTCTTAATTACGCTGATTAGCGATTTTAATTATCACCGGTCTTTCGAAGACCGGTGTCTCTATATACCGGTCTTCGGATGACCGGTACCTCTCACCGGTCTTCGGAAGACCGATTTGTGGCAAATCCAAAAATTGGCCACTATTTTGTGGCAAATAAACAAATTTTCCGATTTTTCGGGTCCATTTTCGATAAATGGAAGAATTTTCTTTATTTTTTTCTCTTTTCATTTCCAAACTTATATAGTAATAATTAGGTGCAGGAATTCGATTTCTTTGATAGTGGGCAATATTACACGAACATTGTATAAATATAAACACAACTAGGACTTGACTGGCTAATTACTGCATTGTTTGCTTCGTTTGAGAATCGGCACAGTGCTTATTGTTTTTCATCAGCATTTCCTACTACAGCGGCTAGCAGTGTTGCTGCTTGTTTAATCAAATGAACTGTAGTAATGGCAAGTAAGTTTCCTGGGTATCATTTCTTCTTCCTTTTTTACTACCCAGAGGGATTCTGATTTCCTTGTGCGGCTTAATGACTTGAAACAGTGTTTATTTCTCAACGATCGATGAACACAGATGTCGACAATGTTTATTATTGATGGGTTTTTGGTATTTTTCTGTGGGTTTTGCTTCTATTTTTCACCCCATCGTTTATTTCATTTTATTTTGTGTTTCTGATAAAGGAACTCTGTTAGATTCGCCATTGTCTGAATAGAGCAGGTCTACATTTTAACGGGGAAAATTTTGTTTCCGCAAGTTTGATGTTGATCCAATTGTTCGGAATTGCATTATTATGAGGTTTTACTAGTTATGAGCTGTCTGGCAACTTGGGAAATTATACTAAATTAATAGGAGTCAACTTAGGTGACGAATGTTAGTTGCGTTATGTGCTGAATTCTAATCTTGACGGTCGAGATTGTGATGTAATACTTAGATCTGACGGTCATGATTTGAATTCGGCACATAACTCATTTATTGGGTACCTAATATTGTCACCTGAAGATTTTTCAAATTTAATAGTTTGCTACTTTAAACACTTCAGCAGCCTGTTTCTTTTCCAGTTAATTACACAATTTGAATTGAATCTTTCATTTTGGAGCAGCATTGTTTGTTTAAGGACAGCTGATCAAAGCTTTGAGTTTGAACAGGAACCCCAGGGATTGGAGAGGTAAAGATTGTTGTCTTGAAGATAAAACCAACATCAGTGAGTTTTGTTATTGTCTACATTGGAAAAACATGCTTCTTTACCTTGGCCCTTGACCTTCTACTTCCTGTTCTTACATGGCCCGGCAGAAGTATCTAAACTCGTTCTCAATGCAGTAAATACAAATGTGGATGATGTATCTTATATATTGCACGAAACAACGCCAGTCAAGGCTTGTGGAGATTTGGCTCACAGTGTCGTCAGAAATGGTATGATACATTACTCTTTTTGGGCGAAGTGTTAAAGTTTTTGCTTTTACGTTTCTCTATTTTGGTACTCTCTCAAGGGATCCTTTCGGATGGTAGTCTTCTAACAGCCATGTTGTATTGCCCGTGATGACTTTTTGTACTTGCATTGGACTAGCAAGTGTGATTTTAGCTATATAGCTGTTAAGAATTTGTACATCAATTAGAGAAACAATTATAAATCAACTTAAATAGAAATGCGGTGCTAGGGCTTAAGGTTTTAATGAGAGTAGCCGACATATTCCTATTTAAGTTGGTCCACACACGCGCACCTGCGCACACGAGTCTGAGCCAGAATTGGGGTAGGGCCGGTTACTCTCCAGATCTTTCATTATGAGGTGCATTTGGTTTGTCTTGCTGCATGTTCTTCGTTCAAGGAAGTTCTCATCAGAAAATCTCAATTCATGAGAATGAACGAAAAGGTTTTCTCTTCTAATAAGCATAAAAAAATTTGATGGAGCTTAAATTTTCGGAAAGACATCACATTGAGTACGCAGCCAAAGGTTTTATGGTAGTGCAATGTGGCTAACAAGCATCTATTTAACGAACTGCAGAATTTAAAAGGAAAGAGTTCGAGCCATGCAGGGAGAGTTCTTCTCAAGTAAAAAGACGTCGAGTGCTACAGTTTGAATCTGAAATGTTGGATGCACCTCAATACAACGATGAGGCTTTTTTCAGATCCATGGTTGGTGGTATTCGGTCATTTTGTTCTAAGAAATTATCTTATGCTGAAAGGATTATACGTAATCCAGATGCTTTACATAATATTTCGTTTAATATGTGGCTGCCACATCTCTTGTTTTGAGGTCTAATTTATCATCCCATCTGGTAAAGAATGATTCTTGCCAAGCCAAGCTTATCTACCTCAAATATGTTTGAAGTTTAAATAATTAGTACCTTTCTATTATATATTCAGGAGACGCCGAATTCAATTCGTGATGCTATACCAGAAATTTCAGAATGGGTTGCTGGATTTACAGGTGTGGTCTTAGTCTTGTATCCTTGACAAAATTGTAATGAAGTTGTATACAGGGCATGTATTGACAATTCAGTTGATTATAGAAGGCGGGCCTGCACCGAATATCGAATGTTTGGACCCCTCATCTGAGAATTGGTTTGCCGATTGCTTTAATGATGTGGAGTTGCCTTTCGGAACCGAAGATACGTATGTTTCTTCAATTTAGTCTGCTTGCATTCCCTTCTATTTTCAAAGAAAAATGGAATTAAGAGTGCTTCATTTTGAACAGAGGATCAGATGTTCAACTTGACATTACAGGTAATAAAAAATACTCTTTCTTCTATAGGATCATATAATCTTCACATGATCTGATATCCTGCTCTTCAGTGGCCCCAGCTTAAAAACACACTGTTTGTTATTTGCAGAGTTTTTGAACATCCCCTCGGACTGTAACGCCAATACTGCCCCAAAGCAGCCTGTTCATGCACAGCGGAATGTTATTTTCAAAGGTAAGTGTCTAATTTGTCTGAATTGTATGGATGGCTAATTGATGGTAAAGGCATCATAAGAGCTCTGTTCGAGAAGGCGGTCGCATAGGTCGCTTAGGCGCTGTCTATGCGCTAGGATATAGCCCTCCGTCTTGTTCGAATTCCCGCTTATGCCGCTTATAAGCCCGCCTAGGCCGCCGAGGTGCTGAGCAGCTCCTGGCCGCCTAGTGTCCGCCTAGCATTTTCTCGAACACTGCATAAGAGACAGACTCTTCCTGGATCATTAATACAATGCAGGATCGTTATTACCACTTGGGCGGTACAGAAAGGCATTGAGCAACTGCTGACTAATTATAGTCATAGTACTGCATGATTCTAGGACTAAGAAGAATATGCATTTAACTATCTGATACCTGTTATCCGTCACTAACCAGGCAAGCAGTTATCCTTGCGGGCTCCTCCTAAAGAAGGCTCTTCTGTTGTTGCTCCATTTGCCTTCATTAAACCGTGTGGGGCGCAAGGTGATACGACACTCCAGGACATTAATCGTAGGATACATAATCCACCAAATGTAAAACCTAACGAAGATGATCCTCTTGATCTGTTTCCTGCCTCTGCATTTTCTGGTAAACCTGTTGTAGGAAAAACAAAAATCCTTACAGAAGGTGGAAAAGGCAGCATTACAATCATGAGAACCAAAGGATAATCTTTGTTGTTGCTAATGTTGAGGCCTATGAAGGTAACCTTGGTGCAAGATCCATGTCCAAGAATTGGTCATTTGATGACTTGACTTTTTGCAAGATATCCATCCCAAAGGAAAAAATAGTGGTGTTTTGCTGACGTGGATCCTCATTCTTAATCACCTCTGTTGAGGATACCCATGTTAACATTCATTGTTTTAATGTGAAAAGCATGTGCCCCTTTTATACTTGATACTTGGAATTTATGGATTTGAAAAGAATGTGCAGAGGTTCTATTGAGGGACTCTTAGTTCATGTGCAGAGGTTTCATGTTGTGGATCTATTATCATCTCTAATTGAGTATGAAAAAAATGCATAAAATATAAATAATACCAAACTCAAAGATTGTGGTTGCTTTGCAGACCATGGCAGAATGGGAAACGACTTGATGGCTGAAGTTTACAACAAATAAATATGCTACATGTATCGGGATTTAAGTGTAATGGGTTCCGTATGACTTTATTAGAATGTGTTGAATCTATTTTCTAAAACATAAATTTGAGTTTTTTGGGATTTTTTTTAGTTTTATGCTTGGTTCATACATGCATTTGGGAAACTTTTTTCGCACGGATAATGAGTAAAGTTTATAAATCAGTCCATGATACAATTTTTTGCTGAGAAAGGGATTGTCCATCAAACTATATGTCTCTATACCACTGAGCAGAATGGAGTAGATGAGCGTAAAAAACGTCTTTTGTTGGAGATTATTTTTGGCCTGAAGTGATTTCTACTACAGCATATCTAGTAAACCATCTTCCTACAAAAATTCTAAAATTGAAAACTCGTCTTCAAGCCTTATCTAGTTATATCATGGTTCCATCTATTCTTACTCTCCTACCCTGTGTCTTTGGTTGTTCAGTTGTTGTGTATATTTCGAAAATAAATCAAACTAAGTTGGATGTGTGTGCCTTGAAGTGTATTTTTGTGTTATGGTGTGAACCAGAAAAGATATCGTTGCTTTGATATAGTTTCAAAACAAGTATTTACTACTCTACACTATGACTTTGTGGAGTCAGAGTTCCATTATCATTCAATCCAATTTGATGTAAAGAACGCTTTTCTCCATCGTGATCTTGCAGAGGAAGTGTATATTGAAGGGCCACCTAGTTTTTCTCAGGATTTTTGACCTAAAGAAGTATGAAGATTAAAGAAAGCTATATATGACCTTAAACAGTCCCCAAGAGCATAGTTTGGAAGATAAACTCTCACTATGAAGAAATATGGATATGTGCGGAGCAATTCAAATCATGCCCTATTTTTGAAAAGGAAGGCTGGGAGGATTACATGTTTGATTATCTATGTTGATAATATGGTCATTACTTGCGATGATGAGATAGAGATTGGAGAGTTGAGGAGGAATTTGTTCAAGGAGTTTGATATGAAAGATTTGGGGAGGATGAAGTACTTTCTTAGCATTGAAGTGATGAGATCGAAGATGAGGATTCATATTTTCCAAAAGTACATACTAGACCTGTTGGCTGAGACTTGACAGATGATACACCTATGACATCCAATCACAGCCTTCCGATTATTGAGGGAGGAGAGAGCACGGATCGAGAGAGATACCAGCATCTTATTGGTAAGCTTATCTATTTGCTCAAACGAGACCTGACATTGCATATGTTATGTGTGTAGTGAGTCAGTTTATACAAGCGCCGCAAAAAGATTATATGGATGTTGCCTTGAGGACTGTGAGGTATCTTAAGGGTACCCTAATACTGGAGTCATATTTCGCAGGAATGGGCATCTGAAGTTGGAGGCATATGCTGATGCAGATTGGGCGGGTAACCCATTGGATCAAAAATCTATTGCGGATCACTTCACATTTGTAAGTGGAAATTTGGTAACTTGACGCAGTAAAAAGTAGAAAGTGGTGGCCCTATCTAGTGTTAGAAAGAGATAAGGGAAGATTTGAAAGGAAGTGATTAGGAAACACCACAATTCTGGGTTGATTAGGAAACTACCATACGTGGAGTTCCTACTTGTCTATATATTGTAAATCAAGAGACATTGAAAAAACAAGAGAAAAAAGAGGAAGAGCTCTTCCGGTGGATGTAGGGAATTCCCGAATCATGTAAATTCTCGTGTCTTTTACATTTTTGTTCCAATATGGTATTGGAGCAGGTTTAACCTGCGACCTAAAAAAACCCTAGAAGACTACCACCACCGCCGTCCGAGATGGTCGACGCATTGGCCGAGGCTGCACGACTTCTTGGCCTCCAGTTGACGGAGGTCATGCGAAACCAGAAAATGGAGGTCCCAAATTCCTCCAAGGATTCCGCACATCCCCGGAAATCCGATTCAGAAGTAGTGATTGATATAAAGTTAGATCATCACAACTACGTCAATTGGGCTCGTTCGATGGAGATTGAGATTGGAGGACGAGGTTGTATGCGCTTTCTCACTGGTAATCCCAAACCACCGTCTCCGGAAGATCCAGAATATCATGTTTGGCAGACAGATGATCTCATTATTTTTGGATGGGTTACGAAGAATATTGACAAGTCTCTCCGACAGAAGTATATTCTCTTTCCAACAACTCACGAGTTGTGGAAGCACCTTGCCACAACCTTTCTTGCAGGAGAAGATAGTTTGCAGATCTTCGATTTAGTCATAAGGGCTGATCGATTAAATCAAGGGAAAAACAGTATTGAGGCCTATTATGATGAGAGCACAAGTTTATGGATGAAAATTGATAGAAGACGTCCAAATCCGATGAGACATGCAGAAGATATTGTAGCTTTAAACAAACTCCAAGCGGAGCACCGTTTATTCAAGTTTTTGGCTGGATTAGACAAGGTGTTTGATGCAATTGCTCGAGATATTCTAAAGGATAAACAACTACCCGATGTAGAAACGGCCTATGCCACGCTCTAGAGAGAAGCCGCACGTTGCCAGATTCTTGGACCAAATAACGGACCCACTGACAACAGTATTGGTAGTGGGCTCAGTTCGCGGGCTCAAGCCCAACCTCATCACGGCCCAGAAAAATCGATAACCGGCCAGAATGGAATGGACGTGGGATTGTCGGGTCAAACACCTGGGTCAGATACTCCGGTCAGGTCGGGTACCACTTCAACGGGCGGGGCCCATTTTGGGGCCACTGAACCCGGAGCAGCCCAACCCGGACCAGTTCAGCCAATAGGGTCAATCCCGCAGCGACGGTTCGATGGATCTGGTCAGAATTCACGCAGTGTAGGATGCGGTAGAGGATGCCGTCCACCTGGCAGAATTGTGTGTGAATATTGTGGCTACAACGGCCATACGAAGCAGGAGTGCTGGAAGCTGAACGGCCAACCTAGTACACGGCAGCCAGTGCCATCTCCACCATGCGGACAGTCTCGAAATTGGACGAACAAGGGTACAGTGGTAGTTGGTGAAAGTTTTGTAGGTCTCGAAATTTGAGCGAGCTGGACTATACTATGTCGATGAGGTTGCACCACCAAGTCATACTCTCACACTTCAAAGCTCCACCGACCATAAAGGATGGCTCTGGCATCGTCGTTTAGGTTATCCTTCTGATAGCTACCTTAGCCACCTGTTTCCTGAGTTTTAGAGTGTTTGATTTTCCTGTGACACACGTGTCTTAGCGAAATCTCATAGAACTTCATTTTTTCCTAGTACTACTCGTTCGTCTAGACCTTTTTCGGTTATTCACTCAGATGTTTGGGGACCAGCCCCGGTTGTTGGGGGTCCCGGGTTGCATTATTTCGTGTTATTTATTGATCATTGCACTAGGATGTGTTGGATCTATTTTATGAAACAAAAGTCAGATGTCTTTGAGAAATTTCAGATTTTTTACCGAATGGTTCGAACCCAATTTGATAGCACTGTGCAAGTTCTTCGGTCTGATAACGGGGGGGGGAGTATTTTAACCGCCCTATGGCGGATTTCTGTTCCATACATGGGTTAGTTCATCAATCTACTTGTGCCCACACTCCGGAATAAAATGGTGTTGCTGAACGAAAAAACCATTTTTTGTTGGAAATAACCCGTGCTCTTATGCTTGAGTCTAAGGTCCCAGCTCGTTTTTGGCCAGAGGCTCTTTCCACGGCTGTTTATCTTGCAAATTGGTTGCCTACAAAAATCTTAAAGTTGCAGACACCACTACAGGCCCTGACCGCCCAGCTACCTGTTCCACCTTATCTTACCCTATCACCTCGTATATTCGGGTGTTCAGTTTTCGTTCATGTTCCCAAGAATGCTCGTAGTAAGTTTGATGCTTGTGCAGTCAAATGTGTGTTTGTGGGTTACGGGGTGCACCAAAAGGGGTATCGCTGCTATGATCCTGTATCTCGACGGTTGTTTACCACCATCCATTGTGACTTTGTCGAGTCTGAATACTACTTTCATCAACCTGACCACTCTCTGGGTCAGGGGTAGAAGTCATATGACCCTCTCGAGTGGATTCGATCTGTTCCTGTCCCATCTCATGACATTTTCCCATCTCATTACATAGTACCAGTGCCACCTCAGATTGATGCTCCGGATATCCCTGTAAGTACTTCTAACCCAGATCGCTATTCAGAGTCTCATGATTTTACTGATCACCATTTGGGGTCTCATGATTTTGTTGAGGATGCTCGCATAACAGGTGGTGACCCGTCTTCTGAGGTTGCCGTTCCCGAGGAGCCAGCCGTCATTCCCGAGGAGCCTACCGTCGCCCCATCACGTGTACTTCCACCTCGGAGTACACGTGGTATTCCGGCTAGAAAATATTATGCAGACCATGTTCCCAGAATAAAGAAGTACCTTGTGATGAATATGTTCAGGGGGAGAATAACTGAGGAGGTCCGAACTTTTGCCGCTGCGTTACATAGTGATGAGGTACCAAAGAGTGTTGAGGAGGCTTTGAGAAGCCCTGCATGGAGAAAGGCTATGGAAGTTGAAATGGAAGCTTTGAAGAAGAATGAGACTTGGGACAAGTGCGTTTTGCCGAGAGGAAAATGTCCTGTGGGGTGTAGATGAGTGTTTACTGTGAAGAGACATGCAGATGGGTCAGTTGAAAGTTTCAAAGCGCGACTGGTAGCTAAGGGCTATACTGAGACATACGGGATTGATTATTGTGAGACGTTTTCCCCTATTGCTAAGATTGATACTATCCGTGTACTATTTTCTGTTGCAGCAAATCGAGACTGGCCACTTCATCAGTTCGACGTCAAGAATGCTTTCTTACATGGAGAATTGACGGACGAAGTATACATGGAAACACCGCCGGGCTTCTCAGGTGAATTCCGAACTCAAGAAGCTTGCAAGCTGAAGAAGGCACTTTATGGACTTAAACAATCACCTAGAGCGTGGTTTGGACGCTTTTCATTGGCTATGAGGCGATATGGAAACACCCAAAGTAATGCTGACCACACGTTGTTCCTTAAAACACGTCCTGAGGGGCTGACCTGTCTGATTATTTATGTGGATGATATGGTCATTACTGGAGATGATAGAGAAGAAATTGAAGAATTGAAGAAGAAGCTGTTCAAAGAGTTTGAGATGAAAGATCTTGGGAGATTGAAATATTTTTCTCGGAATTGAGGTAATGAGATCGAAGCATGGCATTCATATTTCGCAAAGAAAGTATATTTTTGATTTGTTGGCTGCGACAGGGATGGTAAAATGTAAACCGGCCGAGACACCGATGGCTGTGAATCATGGTCTTCGACTGAGAGAAGAGGTCGAGTTGTGCGAGAAGGAGAGATATCAACATTTGGTGGGCATGCTCATATACTTGTCACACACTCGACCAGATATTTCATATGCCATCGGCGTTGTAAGTCAGTTCATGCACAGACCTCAAAAGGAACATCTGGAAGCTGCGTTTAGGATTGTGAGATATCTCAAGGGTACTCCGGACACAGGGGTTTTCTTCAGGAAAAATGGCCACTTGAACATAGAAGCCTTTATAGATGCAGATTGGACAGGAAATCCGGTTGATCGGAGATCAACATCCGAATACTTCACCTTTATTGGAGGGAATTTGGTCACTTGGAGGAGCAAGAAGCAGAGGGTGGTAGCTCTATCCAGCGCTGAAGCGGAGTTTCGTGGAATCTCTAGAGGTATAACAAAAATTCTGTGGCTGAGAAAATTGATGACTGAGATGGGATTTGCTCCAAACCAACCATGCCCCCTTTGGTGCGACATGACAGAACAACATGACAGAACAAAGCATGTTGAGATTGACAGACACTTTATCAAAAAGAAGCTTGAGGGTAACATTATTACGCTCCCGTTCGTGAATTCCGAAGATCAGTTGGCAGATATATTAACAAAAGCAGTGGCAGCGAAATCATTTCAAGAAGTTCTGTTCAAGTTAGGTGTTGGACACCCCACCATCAAACTTGAGGGGAAGTGTTAGAAAGAGATAAGGGAAGACTTGAATAAATCAAATCTTCCCTATTATCCCGGGATTGGATGAACCACAATCCCGGGTTGATTAGGAAACTGCCATACGTGGAGTTCCTACTTGTCTATATATTGTAAATCAAAGAGACATTGAAATACCAAGAAAAGAAAAGGAAGAGCTCTTCCCGTGGACGTAGGGAATTTCCGAACCACGTAAATTCTCGTGTCTTTTACAATTTCTTCCAATAAAATGTCAGTAACAAAATAAGGGAGATTTTGGTACCAGACAAAACTCCACATTAAAACGAAACAAAAAACAACAAAAATTATAAGCAAAAAGGTATTGACATAAATGCCTTTCCCCGGCAACTGTGAAACTAACATGATGGATGGATTTTTGCTAGTATCATAGGCTGCAAGTCCTTAACACAAGGTTAAATATGTTCTTTACTCTCTATACTAAGCTACAAGTTTAGCAAACTGACTTGCAAGGGTCGAATCCACAAGGAAAGGGAGGTTATCTCAACCTATATGCTTAATAAAAGTGTTGAAAAATTATGAAAACTATGGGGGATATTTGCATTTTGTGAATTAGAAAGTAACATAAACTTAAGGTAACTAACTAAAAATGGGAATATGAGAGAATAAAATGGCTTTGAAGCAACATGGACCATAGGTACATTCTAGAGACAAGTGTGTTGATACTTAGTCTTTGTAACCTACTGCTGTATTTACTATCCTACAAATAAACATGGTCTTATTAAGGTCTACATGCTTAGCATCTCATCTAATTTACCTACAAATCAGAAAAGTCACTAAGAAAGTTGAATGATCCTACGCCAATTAGTTTAACCTTGTATAGGGTTTATCTTCATGTAATCGCGTTTCGCTTAATATTTAGTGCCCACTTCGGTCTTAATCTAGTATTTAAGCCTACTAATAGTATGTAAAAGTGACATTGTTGAACCTCTTAATGCATACTAGCAATGGATCATGCAAGCAATATAATGGTTAATTACTGTATACAATTCCTACATGAATCCTATAAGTGTTTCTTCTTATGAATATCATATCAAACTTATAAATAACTATTAGCACCTCACCAAAACTTCATACCATCATAAGAACGTGCAGATCATCAGATGGGAAGGGTTTTTAGCTACTCATAGCAATGGAAACAAGCAAAAAAATCGAAACTATCTTAAGATAGGAGAAAAACATGTAGTCTTGTGCACCTATTACAAAGAAACGAACTAAATTCTATGTAAAACTGAATGAAACAATTCATAGCCCTAATCAATGGCAAAGCCATGATTTTTCGTAGGGGGCACCAAACCCAAATTTCATATCATGTAATTTATTTTAAATATATATTAATTATAATTAATATTTAAATAAGATTAATAAAAATAATACACTAAATAATTATAATTAAATTTATAATTGTTGTATATAGTAGCTCATAGTTTGATACTGCTGAATAATAATGTTTTTTTTAAAAAAAACTCGACGGTGCGGGGTTACGTGTTAATGATGAAAAAGAGCTACGTAATGTTCGTATAACACTAAGGCCCAAGCGTTTGTAGAAAATTTAAAGACTGAAATTACATCCATACACTTTGAAATGATCCAAATTGTCCTATTGTTCGTAGTGTCTATAATAGAGTGTTTGAGTTGAGCTTCAGACCTGCAAGGTAAAGGAGATATGATATTGTGGTAATGAAATTTACTCATTTTACCATGTAATCCCATTTATGTAGCCGGGTGTGCCGGGTGTTCGTTGCTATTGTCTTTTTGCAGCTGTAAGCATATTTCCAATGGAAGCTGTGAGGAATGTGTTGCTTGTTGGATTCCTAATGTTATGGCTACAGCAGCAAGCATTTGGACTGCCTTATTTTCGTCCATTGAGTCTGCTTTAGCCGTGTAGGTGACTCCTTGTCGCAGAACGTACTGGATTTTGGGAAGGATGTGCCTTATTCTCCACATCCCTGCTCGACCTGCCTGACTCTAGCAGCTAAGCTGTCTGAGTTTGTTTCAACATTGATATGTGAATATCCTTCGGCCCTGCAATATTCCGGTGCCGCAAAGAGGGCCTCTGCTTCTGCGGTAATAATAACATCATTGTTTACTTGCCTAAAAATATATTTTTCCATAAAAGTAACTTAACAGGCAGTTAACCAACCATCCACAATTATGTTTTGGAGTTGAGATTTGACAAAATTTAGTAACATGAGAGTTGATGTTCAAGAGTTGCTGTTGAACAAGCTACAACCAGCAACTCGCGAGAGTTGCCACCATGTCACAAAAGTATTTATGTATATTATTCAATGCCAACAAAATAATTCGATACCAACAATATCATACAATTGAATTGAAGGCATAAATATTTTATAGAAGAACAAAATATACCAGAGTTTTTAAAAAAATATATATATAACAGAGATTATGTACGACGATTGATGCAAGAGAAAAAATTTTGTTATCTACCATAGGAGACAGTCAAACAAACACGGTCACATAGAAGGGTTTCAACTTCAAGGAGTTTCGTTCTGTGTGAATATATTTTCTTTAAAATATAATTTGTTATTAATTAAAATATAATGTTTTTTATTAATTAAAATATAATATTTTTAATTTTTATTTCATCTTTTTATTTTTTAAGGGGGGACAGATGCCCCCCTCCTGCCTCTAGATTCGCCCCTGATCCTAGTGACGGTGTTCTAGGGCGAAAATATGACGTATAAGTCGTGACTTAGTTTGGGAACATGTTCCCTTATAGGCAAAACGAAAATAAGAAGCATAGGCAAGTAAAAGTCTTCATGTGCATTTTCTTTGGTGTGTTCACATCTTCACGCAGTTTTCTCTAGGGCTTGGACTTGAAACTGTACTTCTTTATGTTTCCATATTGAATCAAATCTCTAACATCGATAATAGAATGTCCTGGAAGGTCTGGAAGTCGAGTTCTCCATCACAAAACATCTTGATGAGAATAGATAAGGTTAAGAGTAGACTTTACTAAAATACGAGTGTACTTGTCCGCCAATTTACGAACTCTGGAGATGTTTATTGTAAAACTCTCGTATACAATGTTGTAGAGGACCCCAAGATGAAAAACTCCGATGAAGACATTATCTACAAAACATCAAAATTTAGAGAGATAAAAATCGTTCATGTCAACTCATCACTAAATTTATCTCATTCTTGCAGATTGATAACATCTCATCCTGTGCTTGATAGCTTACTTCTGGGATCTTTGAAGATTATGATTAATTTTGTATCTTTCTGAGTTGATGTAAAAGATATCTATGTGCTCTGATCATCCATATTTGCATCCATGTATTCATATCATATCCTCAAAGTTGGGATAGAACATTATTTTTCTCTCAATATCCTTTAGCCTCGGCCAGAAATGGTATATTCTCACTCTTCAAGGTAATATAAGGTCTTTAATGTAGATGCAAGCTCGAAAATCTAGGTTCCAATGGCCTTAAGAGTAAGAAAATCCAAAGCTCCGAGATAGGTGTAAAACAACATCTTCCTTCTTCTTCTTCGAAAAGATCTTGAACTTATGCAACTTTTCAACTTGCACTCAAAACATGATCAATCCAGAAAATTATCCATATTTATTGACTCAAAAATAGGATCAACGATAAATTGTTGAGGATGACCAAGCCTCTGGTGCCATATCTCTCTCGATGTAACCTAAAATCTTCGAGAGAATAGAGCAACATCAAGTGAATTGATCAGGTACAAATTACCCCACTTTAGACCCTTCAGAAGAATGTTTTTTGTATCTACATCCTTAACCACAAAACCAGCATTAGACAATTCACAATTGATATTAAAATCTAAGGTAATTGACCAATAGGCAAGAGATTCGCAGAAGATCAAGAACTAGCAGCATGTTCTTAGAAGAAAAGGATTCTCCTCAATGCCAATAATAGCGTCACCTATGTGTGTGTTACTTCGAGAAATTTGCCATTTCCAATCATAACATGATTAATACCAGAGTAAGTAGTAATATTACGAAGAATACCATTATTTGCAGTCATGTGAGGAGAGACACCAGTATTAGAAGTCCATCCTTCAGGGCAAGAAAGAGCATTATCATGAGAGGCATGATATGTTTGAAGCAAGTTTTAAGGTTGAACTGAATAGTTGAAACGCTGCCAACGACATATAGCAGTATGACCGTGCTTTTGACATATTTGGCATGTTATGTGTCTTGTTCCAAGGCATGCACCAAATGCATAATTTGAACCACTCCCTTGAGTGAAGCGGGGCTGATTAGCAGGGACAAAATCACGACCTCTAGAAGTAAAATCTTAAGAATTTTGATAGGGCCTTAAACCTCTTCCTGCTCCTTTCTCAGCATAGAATGTTGTACAGTTAAAGGAGCCCACAGAGTGCAATGACAGTCTAGTTTCAAAACTCTGAAGAAGAGGAATGATTTCTTTGAATGAAGGCATTGGAGGCCTTAACATTGCGGTGGTGAAGGACTCATGCATAGCTCCAAGACTGGTGAGCAGCAAGAAAACCTTCTATTGATCGCTAACACGAAATCCATTTGCTGCGAGATTGTCACATATTTTCTTACACTTGCACAAGTGATCAGTGAGGTTGATCTCTGGCGTCTTCTTCATGTATGTAAGTTTCTAAGATAACTGTAATTGTCACTCCTGAGACGACTGAGCATAACCTTTTTGAGTGTAGTCCATACATCAAAAGCTCGATCAAGTCCAATAACATGACTTATCGTTTCTTCCGTGAGGGTACAAATAATCCATCCTCTAAGAAGACGATCTGAAATCTTCCATTTCACGTATTCTGGATTGATTGAACCAGAATTACCAGCATCTGAGGCTACAAGTTTAGCAGCAAGAGGTTGGTTTTCTCCTGTAACATGCCTGGTCAGCTCTTGGCTTTCAGCCAAGGCCATCACCTGCTCGTGCCATAACTGAAAATTTGCAGACTTCAGCTTCAGTGTGACAAAGTTGCCCACGTTCATTGATGCAAAAGACATGTTTGAATGCTCCGATACCAAGAAGAAGTTGAAGAAACGGAGAAGCAATAGACTTGAAGAAATCTCGAGGAAAGTTTTGCACTCTGTATATTTCATGTCTTCAACCTTAATCGTTACAATGTGTGTATGTTGTAATTATACATGATGTGTGCAAGATACAAAAGGAAAGTATCTAAGCTAATCCCTACAATCACTCTTTAATTACACCTTTTGAATTTTGAATTGCCCTTGCATTATCTTCTCTTGAATCTTGCAAATTCTTCTCTTCACTAGGCCGACTAGCATCTCTTGCTAAATCACCGGCTGTGAATAAAACCGTTTGATGAATCATAAGGTTTATCATAGTGTCTACTAGTTTCAATGTTCTTATCTAAAACGTTCACACAATTCCAAGCGATTTTGTACATATTGAAGATGTTATGGTTGAATTACAAAAGATAGCAAGTTCGATCCTGAGTCCACTGAAATCATAACCACTAGGTCAACCTCTCTTTGAACGCGTGGTCTGTGAGTGCACTCGTCACTGCCATATCTACTAGGCTAACTCTTCCTTGAAATTTACTTCACAGTTACTTGAGGGTGCTTTTCCCACTCTGCTTCTGAGTCTGAAATATATGTGAAACTTGATAAAATTAGATATAAAAATACCACATTTATAGTCTGTACTTGGCAAATTATACGTCTGTCTTTGATCTGTCCCTATATTTCCTCAATTATGCGTGGAATTTAACATAAAAATATTACATTTATAGTCTGTACTTGGCAAATGATACGTCCATCCCTATATTTTTAGTTTGTCCCTTGCCTCAATTATGCGTTGATTTTTTCAAGCCCGTACAACAGCAAAAATATATCTGTTCATGGATTGGCTGAGAGTTGGATGCATAATGAACCTATGCTAATGGTAGACTTTGGAATAATTAAAGGCAATAATACAAGTTTCAACCAACAACGGCATCCTATCCTGGTGGCCGTACTCGTTTACTCTTCCAATTATTGGACCCAATTTCGGCCCCTATTTACTATAAGAGCCCACAGCCCAATACAACTCTCATGCACACCACATCCATATCACAGAACAGTTGCTTGCATGCAAAATGGCTTCCAAGTTACTGAATTACGTGGGCTTCTTCTTCTTTGCCGCGGTTCTTCTCATTTCGTCTGAAGTGGCTGCTGCTAGAGAACTAGCAGAGACTGCAAACGCAACCGATTCATGTGAGACTGCTTCTTATACTCACTTTATATGTAGTGTAGTGTAGCCATTATGTACTACCGGATTTACATGTATCCTCGTGTTGTTGTTGTCAAATTCAGCCAAGGAAGGTGAAACGACGGATAAGGGTGCTCCCAAAGATGCCAAGTACGACGGAGAATATGGATATCCAGGAAATGGAGGTTACCGAGGCGGATATCCTGGAAATGGATATCCGGGGCGCGGTGATTATGGCGGATATCCTAGACGTGGTGGTTATGTCGGAGGGTACAGAGGTTACGGTGGTGGATATCCATGGCGTGGTGGTTATGGTGGCGTATTTCCTGGTTATGGTGGAGGATTTCCTGGTTATGATGGTGGATATCCAGGGAATAGAGGTTACGGCGGCGGATATCCTGGTTATGATGGTGGATATCCAGGAAATAGAGGTTACGGCGGCGGATATCCTGGTTATGATGGTGGATATCCAGGGAATAGAGGTTATGACGGCGGATATCCTGGTTATGATGGTGGATATCCAGGAAATGGAGATTACGGCGACGGGTATCCCGATTATCCCGGCGGACATCCGGCCGATAAAGTAAATGTTGGATCTCACAACTGAGTAAAAAGATTGATGTGCTGTACAAACACAGTGAATAGTAACTGTGTGCATTAATCCACCGTTATCCATTTGGCGTCACGCAATCTTTGCGTTTTAAATAGTGTGTTGTGTTTTGGTTGAGTCCTCAACCTTTTGGTAGCGGTAGGATTATTTTATCACGTGTTTAGTGTCCGTCAAATGACGGCAGATTGTACGATGTAAACAGTGCGAAAATATTGCAATTATTTTCTTGCCCGTAACTTATCAATAATGTTATGGCAACATAGTGATTTGTTGACAAAATTATGTCAAGCAACAAAACGACACCGTTTCTTTTGTTGACAAAATTTATTTTCCAAAAAATTTCCCTCCATCCAAACCCAAACGTGCCGCTCCAATATTTGGAGAGAGAGCAAAAAAAAACAAATGAAACCCACCGGAACAACAAAACCCAATTCCAAACCCTCGTCCGAACACCCAAACCCAAACGTTTGGGTGTTCTATTTTTTGAGAGAAAACCAAAAAAACAAACGAAACCCAAGTCCGCACACGGATTCGATTGTTTGCAGCTTCATTTTTTGAGATAAGGTAAATTGTGTTGTGCGAATTTTTGTGTTTATTATCACCGATTGTTGTGTGAAATCTTGCTTTTCCAGTATCCTAAACCCTCGTCGAACATTTTTTATTGTTCCCAGTATCCACTTGAGGAATGTGGAATTTTCGTTGAAATTTTTTTTCCCAGTCTTACTGTGAAGTTTTTTTCCCAATCTTGCGAAAAAAAATTCCCAATTTTTTTTCCCAGTATCACTATTTTCATTTTCTTATTCATAGTTGCAGAACAGATAAAATTCAGGGCAGATGTATATAGAATTGATGTTGGCATAGTTTTTTTGTTGTCAAAATCCAAACATTGAAGTTGGTTAGTTTAGTCAAAATTGGCATATTTGTGATCATTTACCAAGTTAACGAATCTGATTTTTTTGTCACAGGTGTGTAAAACATTGTACAATCAGTATTGTTCTTGAAATGGAATCTACCTTGTCTGATATCGAGCCTTTATCTCCAGAACCAAGTTGTTCCATCAATCCCATTATTTTATCACCAAAAGAGTTAAGTGGTGAGTTAATTTCGGTAAAAGACAGAATTGAGACGCCCAAAGAAGGGATGATTTTTGATTCCTTGGATGAAGCTTCTGATTACTACCGCCGATTTGCAAAACAAGAAGGTTTCGCTGTTTACAAAAGGACGTCGAACAAAGGTAATGATGGGGAGCTCAAGTTTGTCACTCTTGCATGTTGTCGTGCTGGAAAGTCGATTATAAAAACAAGTAACCCTGTGAAATCACGCCACACTCAAAAATCAATTGTCAAGCACGTATTTCTATTGTTTCTCAGTCGAGAGGAATGTGGAAGTTTAACCGAGTTATTCTGGAGCAGCACAATCATGATCAGAGTCCAAGGTCAAGTATTTAAAGTGCAATCGGGTCATTGATGATCATATCAGAAGAAGACTTGAACTAAATGAGAGAGCTGGAATCAAGCGTGTTTATGCTATTTACTTCAGATTGAGGTTAGAGGTCTTGGTATTGTTAGCGTGTTTATGCTATTATTGCTGGTATTTGTTTATGCTACTGTTGCTGGTATTTGTTACAGTGCTTATGCTATTGTTGCTGGTAATATATTGAGAACTTCTGGTTGTTGGTAATTTATTGGGCACTGTCTCTTGCTGGTAGCATTGGTATATCCTTGCTGATTGATATTCTTATATTGTTTTTGTTTCATATTGTTATAAATGATGTTTCATGGCAGTATTACAAGTGAATTTGTATATAAGAGAACATACTGCAACAACAAAATAATTATATCATTATATGGCAAATTGAATTTACAGCAGAGTTTCATATACAACAATGTTTCATTCGTTGAAACTTTACACCTGCTAAGAGCCAATTTACCACTGTCTTTCATGAAGATGAGAAGCCCTTTCATATGGTGCACTCAGTCCACCTTTCATATATGCAGCTGATTTCGAAACAAAGAATGGTCCCAAGTTTGCAACTAACAAATGTATTCGCATGAAGTTCTGCAACCAACCAACGATTTTCATTAATTTAGTCAACCAACAAACGTAGTCATGAACACTGGCGGAGCTACACTGGGGCGGGCCCGGGCTTTAGCCCGAGCCCATTTTTCCTCAGCCCAGTAATAATTATGGGTTAGATCAATATTAAAAATATATTTAATAGCTTAGTCCGGGATAAAAAAATTCTTTGAGTCCGCCATTGGTCATGAATACAAAAGGAGTGATGCTACATGTCCCAACACTTTGTCCCTAATTCATCCCTAAATGTAGTTTAATTAAGAATTTTGCAAGTTTAGTCTATCATTTAAATGTCATTAAGAATTTTGTATGTTAAATAACTA
>JAOYMZ010017265.1:0-19252 GCA_025802335.1 Pinguicula primuliflora
ACTGAACCAAGGACTTATGCTCGGAAAGAGAAAATCAATCACTGGACTGGTTTATTACCCTTATGTCCTGAAGATAGAGGCAAAACTTTCACCTCTGTGCGAGGATAATTCTGAAATTTGGCATGAAGTTAGGCCACAATCCCCTGATCAAGTCACCTTCAGACCACACGAGCAGAGGGAGTCACCTTGACCCACTTTGGACTCAATACATAGAGAGAGACAGAACTATCTGATAATACATTTATGCCCTTACTTCAAAATTGCATATCTCTCATATGGATTGGAGTGCAAGGCTGACATTTAACCTGAAGGTAGCCCTAAACCCAAGGAACAACTCTCATTCACAACATTCGGGGATCAGACGCCTCCAGATAGGAAGAACACCAGCAATATCAGCAAGCCATCCGGAAGCTGTTTTGCATCTTTGAAGACTATGGATTCAAGTTGTTGTTGCATTTTTCTTTATCTTTTGACTTATGCTATCAGCATGAGCTAAATTATGTAGACTCAGGACTCGGTTGAGCCGAGCTTTTATGCTGTTAAATATATTTCTATGATCATTTGAATTGGATCTTGCTTAATGTTTGAATGGCTATTCTATTTTAAAAGTTTGTATTATTCGGCCGGATTTTATGAATTCATATAGGTGTTTTGCATTTGCTACGACGGTAGACTTGCAAAATCTACACTAGAATAGTCCACACCACCGTCCTTGGGGTGTTACCCCTAACCCCTGGTACAATTTTAAGAACAAGATTTCATAGATTTTGAAGAATGATTCCAATTATTCTTTGGTTCACCATTTGGCCGTCCTTGGGGTGTTATCCCTAACCTACCTTCAATTTGGTTAGACTAATTAGTTGCTGGTCTAAGGGGCTAGTTATACAAGGGTTCTATGGTTCAAACTTAGCAAGAAAAGGTTCAAGTAAAATTAGAAACGGAATATCAACATAAAGGTGAGGCAAGAGACCAAAGTCCTGAGTCATCTCTTTCTTTGAATTTTCATCTCAATCTCTGTTGCGAATTTGGATTAGTTGTTTCTGAACAAAGAATCTACACTCCCTCAGCTATCTGGATAATTTTGATTTATGTCATTCTGTTTAGTAGATTAAAAGATATGTATCTCTGAATTGTTGGTTACTTTGATAGATGTTGTTATTATCATTGCATGTCTGGTTTTCCTTCCCTGTGGATCTGACATTTGCTTTTAGCATTGTATTATAATTTGATGGTGTATGATTGCACTACCTTAAATTTCACGAGGTGTGACTGAAGTCTTATGGCTCAAAAAGCTGATGACTGAGTTGGGATTCCCACCTGAGGGACCATGCCCTTTAAGATGTGATAGTAGAACTGCTATACAGATTTCAGAGAATCCAGTCCAACATGATAGGACAAAGCATGTGGAAATCGACCGACAGTTTATTAAAGAAAAGTTGGATGACAAGATCATAACTCTACAATATGTCAGATTAGAGGACCAGCTACAAGATATCCTCACCAAGACAATTGCAGGACGAGCATTTCATGATATTTTGAACAAGTTGGGCATTGAACATCCCATTACCCAACTTGAGGGAAGTGTTAGAAATAATAATGGCACATGTAAAATATTGATGTTTGACACCAATCTATCTACCCTACCATGACAAAGAAGTCATGGTAGGATAGAAAAGAAGTCACGCAACCCCTTAATTTAAGGAATTGCAAAGACTTTTATAGGTAGGATTTATTATTTGTGTCGGAGGAGTTTTGTACATATATGAACATGAAAGGAGCGTAAGAAAAATCAAGAGAAAAGTGTTTCTTCCAAATCGTGTTCTATTATTAATGAGAGTAACTCTCATCTTGCTATTTAAATTGACTCATACGCGCACCTGCACATACGAGACCTGAGGCCCGAGAGAAAGGTGTTTGTTTTGCTACTGCATCCCTTGCAGCAACTTAACCCAAGTTACTACTTGGGAAATGTTCCCAGCTAGCAATGAAAGCTTCTGGTCTCGGTTGCAGTAGAGTGAAATCCTGTCTGCAGACTTGGCGTCTTTGAGGCACTACTTTGAAAGGTTTAGTAACTACTTGACTAAGTCTCCTTGACGTCTAATAAGATAAGCTCCTGGATTGTTCTCTAATATTTTCTTGCAGCATAAGTGTGGCTTCATTGATCTTGCTGATGATCCGGTGCAAATTGTCCTCTTTGCTAAGTTATCCGGTGCAAATTGTCTGAAACTATTTTAACTACTCAATTTGGCCTCATGGTATGAAGTCCTAGCCTGGTTGATTGACGTGGGTTGTGGATTTAAATGATAAAAAAAAGAGTGCAGCGGACAAAGGCACAAAACCTAAAGTTGGACCGAATAGTGCATTTATTAGTACATAAACACACACCTGTGTGTGTGTTTTGGGTAATTCGATTTAGGTTCGGTCAACTAAGCATTTCTTTAAAAAAAAATAGGTGTCATTTTCATACATTTTTTCGTGGGAAAATCAGAATTATTTCTTTGTAAAGGATGATCGGCCACTTGGGAATCGTATTCTCTCGAGTTCGGACAGACCTCTTTGTCGATCAAATTTATTTTTTTCGTTGATGTTTTTAAAAAGTTATGTCATTGTATTATTATTCATTTTTTTTAAATACAAAGGGAGGCCTAACGTCAGTTATATCGTAGCTGCTACTAAAACGATCACTGGGGATCAAACTGAAATATAGGATCACAAAGTCTCATCAATGAAACAGACAAGGCTGAAGCTGCCTGTGTTGAAGCCCGGTTTGGACCGCTTTGCACTGCTCGAATTTCTGACTGCGTGCCCCAGGTAACGACACTCGCAGGAACAATCAAAAGATCAGGTATGCCAATCATCACTTCATCCCCAAGAGGTGCTTGAAAGAATACAAACAGATGCCGCGATGCATTCGAGAGACCAGCCTTAGCTAGCTGATCAGCCCGCCCATTCGCAATCCGAGGCACATGCTTGAGCTCATATGCATCAAATAAAGCCAACCTTTGATGCCGTAGCTGTACAAGACTTGCTGCCATCAAGTTAACCTTCTGACCTGCCAAAAGCTCAATAGCCATGACACTATCCGATTGGATAAACAGTTTACACCGTTTGTAAGGGTTAGCTATGATCAGTCCATAGAACAAGGCCCAAAGTTCCACTGTAACTACTGAACAAGAGCCAATCCTGATAGTGAAACCTGAGAGCCATTCACCTGAAGAGTTGCACAAAAATCCCCCACAAGTAGCAGCTCTGGTGCTGCGAACAACCGCAGCATCTACCGAGAGATAAATGTTCTCCCCAAATGTAGGTGGTGTTGTCTCATTTCGGGAGTGGGCAAGAATGAAATTATTAATTGCAAGTTGTGGAATTGGGCGATGTACACTCCTTATCCGTCTGTCCACCCGTAATGCGCGCTGAGTTTCACAAAAATATGCCTGCACAGACGAACTTAAACTATGGTCAGACATAGTTTTAGATTGAAAAACTTCCTCATTCCGGGCGGTCCACAACTTCCAACAAGTTGAAACAAAAAGCGCACACCAATCATGAGGATGCTTGGCAGAAGAGATGTTGTCTAGTATCCAATCCCTGCAATTCATAATAGCAAAAAAAGAGTAGGGGATGGGGACTGTTAGAGATAACCAAAGTTGCCTGCTTCTGGTACAATCCCTTAATATGTGGAGAATGGTTTCATGGGCTGGACACCGGTTACAATCGGGAAATGGAGATATGCCCCGTCTATAGTGCTCCTGATTTGTTCATAGTGCCCCATGGATCGCCCACCAGATAAATAACTTGATATGTTCCCTTGTCTATATGCGCCAAACTTGTGTCCATGGCAAGGAAACTGAATCACCAACCGGAGCAATGACTTGTGACAAAGCAGATTCACAAGAGAAGAACCCTTTAGCAGAGTGCGCCCATGTGCGAATGTCCTGGCCAGCCGCAGGATGGGGCAGAGGAATAGCCAATATTTTGTCAACAAGAAATGCTGGTAGACAAGAGTACAGCTCAGTTACATTCCAATCCCCGGAGAGAAGACAAAAACTAGCAACTGAACGATCTAGATCGGTAACCGAAAGGGATATCAATGCATCAAAGCGAATAGGCTGCTCAAAAGGATACCATGTGTCCTGCTAGAATAGCACGCCGCGCCCATCACCTATCGCCCAGCGAGTGTGCTGCTGTGCCATAGGAATATTTCTTCTTATCTGGTGCCATATATGAGATCCAGATTGCCTTAGCCTCTGCTCCTCGAGACCTGATCCAGAAAGATCATATTTTGCTTTGAATACCTGCACCCAGAGCTTATTCGGACATGTAAGGAATTCCCATGCTAGCTTCAGCATGAAGGCCTGATTTTTATGTCTGAAGTTCCTCAACCCGAGACCCCTATGCTCTTTTGCTAAACATACAGTATTCCAAGCAATCATAGGAGGCCTTGGGTGATCTGGGATGTTGTCCCACATAAAGTCACGAACTATTTTATCCATATCATCACACACTGAGGCCGGAAGATTGGCTGTCTGCATTGGGAAGACAGGAATGGCTCCTAGGACAGACTTACTGAGTACCAATCTTCCTGCTAGAGAGATCTTCCTGCTAGAGAGATCTTCCTGGATCGCCATGACCGAGCTCTTTTCTCCATCTTAGCAGAAAAGCTTGCAAAAGTTCCTCTAGAAATCCGGTTGTGAATAAGAGGGACGCCTAAATAACGCCCAAGATCATTCACTTTGGTGATTCCTAACACTCCTTCAATATTCCGTTCAACCTGAATAGGCTTATTAGGCGAAAACCATAGCACTGACTTAGCTCGGTTGACTGTCTGTCCCGAAGATTTTGAGAAAACTTCCAATGCTCCCTTAATTATCCCAGCTTGCTCAACAGTTGTTTCAGCAAAAAGTAGAAGATCATCTGCGAACATTAGATGAGTCAAGGCAAATTTTTGGCGGCCAAAGAACAAAGGCTTCCATATATTAGCAGCTTCCAATGCTTTTATCAAATGTCCCAGGCATTCCATACAAAGAACGAAAAGATACGGAGATACTGGATCCCCTTGTCGGACCCCCTTCCTCAGATTAAAAGACTGGCCTCGCACCCCTTCCCATAGAACTTGTGCTGAACTGGTTGTGAGCGATGACATGATAACAGAAGATAAAAAACTGGAATCCCCACATCCGAAAGAGTGTCCTGGATGAAACTCCATTCCATTTTGTCAAATGCCTTTGCAAGATCAATCTTTAGGGTCATAAAGCATCTTCGTCCTTTACATAGGCGCATAGAGTGAAGAGCTTCTTGCGCAACAATAATGTTGTCCGTAATGCACCTTCCTTGGACAAAGCTAGATTGATTAGGTGCAACCACGATTGGAAGAATTCTCCGTAGTTTATTAGCAACAACTTTAGAAATCACCTTCGTGCATATATTTATGAGGCTAATAGGGCAAAGACTATCGAAGCTTTCTGGATTATTCACCTTAGGTAGCAGGTAAATCAATCCCTTGTTCACTTCTTCGGGTATGTGCCCCTTCAAGAAAACACTGTGGACAAAAGAAAGAAGGTTGTTAGATATTATGTGCCAGTTTTGTTGATAGAAACTCCCTAAAAAACCATCCGGGCCGACTGCCTTGTCAGGGTTCATATCCATTAAAGCTCCATGGACCTCATGGTCAGATAGAGGCATCGACAAATGGGCTAGCTGCTGTTGATTGAGAGATGAAAATCGACCACGAAGTGGAAACGATAGCAAGGTTTGCACCGAAGACGTCTGACTTGCTCCATAGATTTCCATATAATAACAGGAGACCTCGTGAAGTAGAACCGAAGGATCCGAACACCAATTACCATTGGACAATTGTATTCTCTGGATATGGACACGCCTCCTTTTCCCTTTGAGATTGGCATGAAAAAACTGGGTATTCCTATCCCCCCGAACAATCCATCGATTTCTAACAGTTTGTCTTTGCAATAGCTCTTCACGGGTAAGTATATTTTCCAACTCCTTCCGCAATGAGAGCTCGAGTTTTTTAAAAGACGATGAAGGACTTGTTGCATAGCATTTCTGGATCCCCGCTAGACTGCCCAATAAACGTCTTTTCATTTTATAGACATCTCCAAAATGATCCTGCTTCCATTCGTGGATGTGCTCCTGCAGGTGACTAAGTGCCTCCATCAACGAACAGTCTTTTAGCCAATTGAGTTGAAGCCATGATTTCCAATCCGGATGCGCTTCCCAAGCCCTGTAGTAATGAAAGGTCCTTTCCGAAGCTGGTAATCTAACTTCAGTCCTTCAATTGACACATAACGGAGAGTGATCCGAAGACGATCGAGGCAGGTGCACTACTCCAAACCTCGGAAAAACAGAGAAGAAAGCCTCGTTTGCCACTGCCCAATCAATTCTTTCGTGACATCTCCCATGTGCCCATGTATAATGAGAACCTGAAAAACCCACAGTAGCCAAATTAGCAGTATCAAGAAGATGATTAAACCGAGAACAACCAGATTTCGGCCATCCTCCTATCTTATCATCGCGCTGCAAAAAGGCGTTGAAATCACTCACTGCCAGCCACGCCAAAGGAGTTTGATTGGCAATGTTCAGCAGTTTAGGCCACAATTGCTTCCGAATCCGAGGATTCGGAGAACCATACACTACGGTGAGATGCGGCGGCATGGACCTATCCTGTTGAACATACATATGGATATATTGCCAATCAAACTCTAGGATGGACAATCTTATGCAATCTTTCCACATAATCCAAATCCCTCCCGAGTAGCCTATTGCCTCTACTCGAAAGGAACTGATGAAACCATGACCGATTTGCGAGATGATATTGTCTGCCATCGAACCACTAATGCGTGGTTCCAGCAGGATAAGTATAGATGGCCGATTCAAGATAATAAGGTTGTGTAATGCAGCGAGGGTGGGTAAATTCCCCACACCTTGCATATTCCAAGATAGAATTGTAAAATCCATTTAAGACAGTAAAGAGATAATAGAAATCACTGAGAAGATGAAGTCGTCCCCTCCAAGGTAAGCATCTCACAATCCACTGAAGGAAATGAAGAACTCCCTTGAGCCCCTGAACTTGGCTGAACAACCTTCAGATTTTGGGATGTTCTCAAACCTGAATTTCCTTCAGGAGGATCCGAAGGCCAATCTGGCGGCTCAATCTGATCATCCGACACCATGTCATCCAAAGCATTAGTGACCTCAGGTTGAGCGGTAGGAAGTTTGGATGATCCACCGACTTTGATTTCCTGCTTACCCACATGGAATCCTGGTGGCTCTACTCTTTTTGTGTCCTCCGTAGCCGATGACGAGCCACGAGTCAAAGTCGATCCTGCAGAAGCAGATAAGGCTGGGTGAGGAACCTTAACAGAGACATGTTTAGGACTAGACGAAGCATCAAAGGAGAAAGAGGTAGGAATGATAGGCAGTGAACGGCTCCCTGAGGCTTCTTGGTTGGCCCCTGGTTCTGGATTTGCAACGGTACGATTGGATTTCCTCGACAACGAAGTTTCCTTAGTAACGCTGACACTTTTTTGTTTTCCATTGGCTTTCGAGTCCGAGGCCTTCCGGATTGGACTTGTGTTTTTGTCCACTTGAAGTTGAGACACATTATATTTAAAACTAACACTTGGGCCTCCATCAGTAGCTGTCTCTTTAGAAGTTAGGCCCAATGCAGAATGAATATCCATATTATCCAACACAGCAAAACGAGATGCCGATGGCTTTGGGCCAGAACTTTGGGTAACCTGATTGGGCCTCCGGCCCCGCTTCTCCACCAGCATCCAGGGCCCAGGCTTGGCCCTTTCTCTCCAGTCCTGTTCCCCAGATGGAACCAGCCTACCATCTAGGCCCACCGGCCCAGTCTCTCCCATCACCTTCCTGATAGGCAATGATGACGAATCGACTGATACAGCAATAGGTACAGCTTGCATGATCTGTTTCTCCAGAGTGGACCCCACCTTATTCAAACCCGGCGTAGCATCAAAGGGTGCACCTTTTCCAACAAGGGCATCACCATCACTTGCTTCGGCCGCCGAAAAACTCGAAGCATCCATCCTTTCCGATGAGTCCTTTTTAAACGAACAATGTTCTTCAGAATGCCCAAAACGTGCGCAGGAGTAACAAATGAGATGCAAATCTTCATACTGCACCTAATACGGCTTGTTATCTACCGAGATAACCATTGTTAAAGGTTGCCGCAAATCCAGGCAGACGTTCACTCTAGCGAAAAGCCCCCTGTCTTCCAAAAGTGTGTGAATATCAGCCTTCAGATAAGGACCGATGGGCTTAACGATTTCCTTGAGTAAACCTTCCTGAAGATACTGGGTCGGAAGACCTAGAATACGAACCCATGCCGCCACATTCTCGATATGGTCCGCCTTAGTATCGAAGTCCCTGTGCCAAGGAAAAACCCTCAGATAATGACCGGCGATGGAATGTGGCCCATAAAACAGTGCCTTATCATAATCCTTAGGAGATGAGCATCGAAGCAGGTAAAACCCATTTGTAACATCTATCGATTTCAGATCTCCAACTGGTTTCCAGTGGCTATGCAGATTTCGAAGGAGAGACTGATAACCAATTCGCTTACCAAGCGGTCGAACGATAAGCGTGTCCGACATCATAGTGTCAATCTGCTTGTGGATACTCTCGGTGAAGATAATGGACGAGTCAAGTTCATTACGAGAGTGAATAACCTCACCCGGTTGAACCACAATGGCTTTGCGTACCTCCTTCGCTTTCGGCGTGAGTACCGACTTAAAAAGAGGAATTCCTTGAGAAGAAGGAAAAACTCCAGCCAGCGAGACCGGCGGCGCCCCCATAACTCCGGCTACCGACGATGAGCCCGACAACTGTGGGAAATTCTCCATCGAACCCAGATCCATGTCCTCCATGTTAGACTGTCCGCAATCATGAAGAAAGTTTCCTTCCTTTTTACCTATACCTATCAAATCAATCCATTTTTCTCTCTCCTATCTATCCTCCATATTTTCTCTCTCCTATCTATCTTCCATATTCCACAACCATAGATGGAAATTTCCGCCCATACAATTTTATTATTATTATTTTATAATTTATTTTATCATACTTTATTGTTAAATATTAATTAAATAATAAATATTTGATAAAATGAAGAATACTTTTTGTCTAATTTAAAAAATACATATTTATTAAATTACAATAAAAGTATTTATTAGTACAAATGAGCATTTATTTTGGACCAAATATGCTCCAAATATTTTTAATTTGATCTCCTTGCAATTGCGTAGCCTTAGCTTTATCCTGCGATGCTATCATCTTATCCAAGTACGCTGGCAAGCTCGATCTTGATCAAGATATGAAAATATTGATTGTTCATTTTCGTACGCACCTTCTGAATCTGGATATATCTTATTATTTTAAAATATATATATATATATATATTAAAATAATAAGATATTATATTATTATATATATTAGTATTTCTTATATAGTATTTTTTATATTATATTATTATTATAGGGGAGGAAAATCCTTCCACCCATCCTCCTCTATCCTACTTCCATGGACATCCCCAATGGGGTGTCCCCCATCAATGGAAATTTCTCCCAAAAAGTGGAGACTTGCTACCTGCTAGTGGGTTTTTGTGGGAGGAGAGGAAGTTTCCGTAACATTGCGGAAAGCCTTAAGGAGACCAGAAGACAATCACTAATTATTGAGTAGAACAAGGATTTCCGGCGAGTATGGTAGAGAGAAGGTAGAGGAATTTTCTAGAGAGATATTTTTTTGTTATTCACTTTTATGTCATTGTATTATTATTCACTTTTATATCACAAAAAGCAAAATACTATCTTCAAATAAAAATATTTAGGAAAATACTATTTATATATTATAATTTAATACACTTATTAAATACATACATAAATCATTTAACACACATATTTATTCATTTTTTTAATTATAATTGTGATTATTGCTATGTATATTTACTTTTACCTACCAAAAAAAATATTTACTTTGAGTAGATATGTTAAATAATAGTGTACACCTAGCAAAATATATACGCCACCGAAAAAAATCCTCCTCCCTAATTATTGAAGTATCCTATTCCTTTCCTAGGTTTGCCGCATTTGAAGGCCTGAGTAACTTGAGTTACGGCGAAAGCAATTTTTTTTCTCATCAATTGTCGCTCAGTCCACTGAAAGCTTTGGTTTTTGTGGTCCCCGGGCTCTCAATTTTTCGGTATACGTGAACTGGGTCGATGGATATTAGCAACGGCGACGTACCGGAGGTGGAACAGCTGGAGGGAATGTCCTCTGTTATTCAGGGATGGTTTTCGGAAATTAGCCCAATGTGGCCGGGTTAGTGTTGAATATAGCTCATAACATATATGCGAAGATTAAATTAGTATTTTTTTAACTTTTTGTTTGGTTACTGCCTGAGATTCGCCGTACTTTTTATGTTAATACGCATAAAAATACTTACGAGCATTCATCTGGCGAACGGAACTGTGTTTAGTTCAGGATGTCGAGCATGATGATGAAACAAATGTCAAAAGGCAATCATTTTATCTATTGTAGATGGTATCACTAGGGTCATTGACCTATTATGTATCAACATGGAAAAAAAATTACTTTTACTGTCTATGATGTCAAAGTACAATTTTTTTCCTTTGGTTCGACTTCGGAGTTACTTTGAGACTTGCAGGCGAAGCACATTCATTGAAGGTGGAGAAAATATTGTTCCAGGGAAATTCTGATTACCAGAAGGTCATAGTCTTTCAGGTATTGCTATAATCAAGAGTAAAAACCGTTTAGAATTTCTTCGTCTAATATTATCTGCTCTCCCCTTAAAATTACTGTTGAATCCATCTATAACTTGTGAAATATTCTTGCAGTCCTCAACTTATGGAAAGGTTCTTGTGTTGGATGGTGTTATCCAACTCACAGAGAGGGACGAATGTGCTTATCAGGAAATGATCGCCCATCTCCCTCTTGGATCAATCCCCAGCCCGAAAAAGGTACTTCAGCCGTGGCAAATGTTAATGTTTAAAACATATCGAAAACTGGATTTATGATCCCAATTACAGACATAATTATGTGGTTTAAACTGCATAGAAATTGGACAGCAGATAAAACAAAACAATTGTTTTCCTAGTTATATTATCTCTACTGTACTGGCTGCTCCAGAAGCATTTTGATTTTCTCACTACTTCAGTCCAAGGTCTTATTCAGGTGTTCATTTTCAGGTTCTTGTTATTGGAGGAGGAGATGGAGGTGTCTTGCGTGAAGTGTCTCGCTACTCATCTGTGGAGAAGATAGACATCTGTGAGATTGATAAAATGGTTGTTGATGTGAGTAACTGTTGCCCGTTCATCTTTCCGTATATCTTTTGATTTTATTCAGTCTTTTTCATCCGGCTATTTTCCACTGATGAGTTGATGGCATATATCTCGAGTTTTAGATCAGTGTTATGTCATGAAATTCTGCAGTATGATAAGAGTTTGATTATTCTATTCACTCCTTTGTCCTTCCTTACAGGTTTCAAAACAATTTTTCCCTAGTGTAGCTGTGGGTTTTGATGATCCCCGTGTGACAGTGCATATTGGAGATGGTATTATAAGCTAAAGTGACTCTTTGAATTCTTTCTTCCTGTAGGTTATTTTGCATGCCCTCTCTTGACGTCTCTGTGTCTCTTCACTCGATTGCTTCTTATATTTGTAGGAGTTGCATTTCTCAAGGCTGTTCCGGAAGGGACTTATGATGCAGTTATAGTTGATTCCTCAGACCCGATTGGTAATAGATTTTTCTGAAATACAAGGGATTCATCAACGGCCTGGAGAAATTCTATTTTGACATTGGATTCTATTTTCCATGGCACCAGGTCCAGCAAAGGAGCTGTTTGAGAAGCCATTCTTCGAGTCTGTAGCGAAGGCTCTTCGTCCTGGAGGCGTTGTATGTACTCAGGCTGAAAGTATATGGCTTCACATGGATATTATTGAAGATATTGTTGGAAACTGCCGCCAGGTTTTCAAAGGCTCTGTGAATTATGCATGGACTACGGTTCCCACATACCCAAGGCAGTTTCTATCTCCTTTACTTTCTAGCAGAATTTTTTTTGGCTTCTTATTGTGCTTTTTTTGGTCTTCTCGGTGTCTTTTTTCCCCTTTTTAACTATTAACATTTCATCACGAATGATCTATTTCTAAAATTTAACCATTGTAAAAAGTGTTGGGTGGCCGCGTAGGCGTCTGAGCTACCTAGGGGCACTATGGTATAAAAACTGCTGGGTAACTCATGGGCAGTTGACTCCCAAGCGCGTAGCCGTTTTAAAAGAACACTGAATTCAACTTCTCAACCCAATTGCATACCTTTGTCATCAAAATGAACTCAACTTTATAACAGCGAGCTCTAATTCTCTCTGAAATGTTATCTGTGCAGCGGCGTTATTGGATTTATGCTATGTGCAACTGAGGGTCCTTCCGTTGATTTTAAGCATCCCGTCAACCCCATAGACGCTGATGATAGCCATATCAAAACAAATGGACCATTAAGGTTCTACAACTCTGAGGTAATGCATCATTCATTTCCCACTCCATTTTTCCGCGTTCTTTTACCGAATCTAACCTTTTTTTCTTCCTAATTGCGTCTTCTTCCAGATTCATTCTGCCGCATTCTGCTTACCATCGTTTGCTAGAAAGGTGATTGATAAAAATATCTGACTGGTACACTTCTCTCCCATAAGAATCGAGGCAGAGCTACTGGGCTTCCAGCCATTCCACCATAAAAATATGTGCACATGGATTAATATTTAAACAGGTTCACGAGTACGTAGGATTCTGTACTTGTTTGGATCATGATGATTTTTTTCTTTGAGCCTTTACATGCACTTCTTAGTAATTTATCTGGAGAATAAGAGTTATAACTTCTCTTTGTTGTTCAACCAATGTATTTCTCTTTAAATAATATCTGAAGGGCTGTGTACTAAGCAGTGTTACGTGAGCTTATGATTCTTCCATTAATGTTTGAAGGAGGTTTTAACATCGTTTTGGCTTCTACAGAAAAAGTTGGAGGTTTATCAATTCATATGAGAGTTCTCTGATTTTCAGAATGTAATTTATGCCACTGATACAAGCTTCTCAGGAAACAAGTATACTTGCTCTAGCAATCAAGCCAGGTTCAGCTAGAATTCTATAAAGATTGGACCGTCTTCTTTTATACGCTGAATGGGTTTCTTCTGCACTTATCTACATAGTTAAAACAATTTGAACCGTTCAGAACCAGTGTTCCAGAAGTCGGGCGGCGGAGGCGGGGTGGTCAGAGGCCACCAGAGCGACTAGTCGGCTGAGGCGGCCGACTAGTCGGTCGCCCAGCGCAGACCCTTTTTTTTATTTTATAGATTGTTTTTTTATATAAAATTAATTATATTTAAATTTTTAGAATTTATTTTTTATAATTCACTCAATTCAAAACTATTTTAATTGAACGATTATGAGTGAGGAGAAATTAATGAATTGACTTTTCCTATTTAGAAAAGTGGAGGTTTCACTTTTTTTTTGGATTCATTGCAAAACGAGAAGAGATCTTCTATAAATATGAGAGTTAATTCACATATTTTTCAATGCTCATTGATTTAATTTAATGAGTTTGGGGTTTTGAAATTTAAAATCCGCCCTACCTTCTGGATCGTCTTACCACTCCGTTTAGCCAAAAATCAGGACGGCGGGGGTGTTTTGGGCAATTAGTCAACCTCCGCGGCTAATCGCCCAAAACATTGTCTTTGTAACGTGTTCGAATGACACTCTCAAACATACCAACATACATAGTTGCTGAATCAAGATAGAAACGATGCAACAAAAATCGTTATCTTGCCAGAAAGATGTGGTAATCGATGGACAACATTATCTTCTCACTATTCTGGAGAAAAACCATGTCGGCATGGACATAACTAGCTCCTCACAATGGGCGGATGCAGTAGAAAAATTGATGTCGGTAGTTAATGCCCAGTTTCCAGTAGGCTCTTTGCTGGAAAAAGAATTGTCTTTGGCCGTCGGGAAAGATGATTCAAATTTGAAATCTTCCAAAAATTATGGACAAGATTCCCCAAATCGTGGTCAGCAGTTGGTGATCTTCTCTCCAATCACATCTGCACCAGAAAAGGAAATGGTTATAGCAAATGAATTGACTCCCGTGAATTCCGGGATACCACTTTTGATTGAAGATACGCCAGTTAGAAATTTGAATTCAGATGACAGACACGTTACAAAGAGAGGTGCGGATTTTGAAAACTCTATTGCTCAAGATATTTTACAATACACAGAGAAATTGGTCCAAAAAGCTCAGAAGCAAGTAAGCAAGTTCTATCCCATTAATGCTGGCTCATTGGCCCGTCTTATCTGGTTAAACAGAGCAAGAGAGAATAAAAGAATGAGGATGGAGAAAATGCATAGTATTCGGGAGAGTAAAGAAAGATACTGCCACCATAAGTTTATCATGAAGAAACATGGTGGTCAGATGAGCCAGATAATATGCATGAAACAATAGACCTTGGGAACCTAATTTGTATTGAGATACGTGAAGAGCATGCTCCCTTGCTCACATCTCAAGATACTGTGCTGGAATAAAAGCTAGTTACTACTCTAAAGGGGATTCAATAGCCATTTTAATGAAGATTCTAAGCCTCAATATATGTGGCCTTGGAGCTGGATACAAAAAGAAGGAGGTAACAGAGCTAATACGTAAACATGATGTTGATTTTTTGTGCCTTCAGGAGACTAAGATGAAAACGGTGGATCAGAGGGTATATAAGATATTATGGAGAGAAGATGATTTTGATTTTGTGTTTCAGCCCTACCAGGAGTTGTCTGGAGGTATACTAAGTAGTTGGAAGAATGAGGTGTTCTCATTGACAAGTGTGTGGGAGTGTGAAGGAGCTTTGAAAGTAATGGGAAAAGGGGGGCTGGAGCAAGATCTGATGAGGATAACGAATGTATACTCCCCCTGCATATTTAGTAGAAGGAGACAACAATGGACTACTTGCTGGCCAGAATGCAGCAAGTACATATAGAACTATGCTACTATTGTGGAGACTTCAACTCGGTTAGACGCAGAAGTGAAAGAAGGGGGTTGGGACTTGGTTCTAATACAGAAAACCAGAAATTCAACAACTTTATAGAATTTGCTGAACTTAATGATCTACCCCTCCAAATGAGGAATTACACATGGTTCCAACCGGGAGGAACTAGTGCAAGTCGTTTAGACAGGTTTCTACTATCTGAAGCTTGGACTAATAAATGGACGAATCTGATCCAAATAGCTCTGATTAGGAAATATTCGGACCATTGTCCAGTGCTATTGGCAGATGATTTCAGGAATTAGGGACCTAAGCCTTTTCGTGTGATAGATGCATGGTTTCAGCATCCACAGTATGAGTCTTTTGTTACTGCTAGTTGGCAGATGATTGCTGAAATTTGCACGAATGGATTTGTCTATCAACAAAGAATGAAGCAGTTGTGGAATAAGCTCAAAATTTGGAATGTTGAAGTATTTGGCAAATTGCCACACTCTATACAACATCAGGAGCTAGTTATCCAACATTATGACAGATTGATGGAAATTAGAGCACTTTTGGAAGATGAGAAACTGAGCAAGAAGTAGGCTGAACTGGAATAGATTAAGCTAAGTAAGATGCAATCTAGTCTACTCTAACAGAAATCCAGAAGTCGGTGGCTTTCGGAAGGAGATGCAAACAACAGTTATTTCCATGCTACACTAAAGAAAAAACGTTGTAGGAATATCGTACTTGGTATTATGATTGGTGGCTGCTTGGTTACAAGTGTTATGCAAGTCAAGAAGTTTATTCATGACAGTTTTAAGAGACATTATGCTGCCAAAACAGTTTCTAAACCTCTCAAACAGTGGAATCTAGAAAATACTTTAAGTGAGACTGAAAGATATAAAAAAAAAGACTGAAAGATATGAAATGATACTTCCATTCTTGGAGGCATAAATAGTGCAAGCTGTGAAATCACGTGGTAGCAGGAAGAGCCCTGGACCAGATGGATTTAACTTTAAGTTCATTAAGTTCTTTTGGCCTCTGATTAAGGACATCGTGATCCATTTCTTTAATGAATTCTGGGAAGACTCGAGGATAGTGAAGGACTGAATGCTACATTTGTGGCCTTAGCACCAAAAAATTCTAGTCCAAAGCACATAACGGACTTCAAACCTACATCTATGGTGACTAGCCTTTACAAAATCTTATCCAAAGTCTTAGCTACACGGTTAAAAAGAATATTGCCTAGTCTGATTTCTACAAATCAGAGTGGTTTCGTGCCTCAGCACTATATTCTGGACAGTTTGCTACTGGCAAATGAAGTACTGAATGAAGCAAAGAAATCTAAAAGGAAACGTATTCTTTTTAAGGTAGACTTCGAAAAAGCCTTTGACATTGTGAACTGGGGATACTTTCTCTCTATTATGGCTGCTATGGGTTTCCTGACCAAATGGTTATCATGGATTAAAAGTTGCGTTACCTCAGCTCAAATGTCCATCACTGTAAATGGAAATCTCTGTGGGGAATTCCAACTATATAGAGGATTGAGGCAAGGATGTTCACTATCCCCTATGCTATTTGCTATAGCAGCAGAGGGCCTAAATGTTTTTTTAAACAGGGCTATGAGATGTGGAGAACTGCGGGGTTATGAGATAGGGAGGCAGAGAGTTCAGCTAACAAATCAGCAATACGCTGATGATACTATCATTTTTGGAGATGGTACGTTGAAAGATACTAGAGTCATTAAAGGTGTGCTGCGAATTTTTGAAGCTACATCCGGCTTAAAAGTCAATTATAACAAAAGCAAGCTATGTGCTATAAATCTGAGGCATTTGAACATGATGAGACATGCAAGAATACTCCAATGCCAAACAGAGGCTATCCCATTCCAGTATCTGGGAGTCTCTGTGGGCTCTAATCCTAGAATATGGAGACATGGAAGCCTGTTATAACAGCCATCGAACGAAGGCTTGCGGGATCGGAAAATAAATACATTTCCTATGGAGGGAGGTTGGTCCTGCTGAAATCTATCCTAAAAGCCTCCCACTATTCTACTTTTGATCTATAAGGCCCTGAATGCTGTACTAAGAAAGATCACAAGCCTCTTAAGGAATTTTATGTGGGGAGCAAAGCTGGAATGGGGAAGAAAGATAAACTTGTTAAGCTGGGATGCTGTATGTTACCCGCTTGAGCACGGGGGATTGGGAATTAAAGACCTCAAGGTCATTAACTTAGCTCTACTAGCTAAGTGGGGAGCTAGAATGTTACTGCTGGATGCTGATCATTTATGGATTCGGGTGTTGGATAGTCTATATGGAGACAAATTTGTCTCCAGACACATGTTTACTTCCGAAGTACATACCATCCAACATGCTTCTACCTAGTGGCAAGATATGAAAGAAAATATTATCTCAGACTCTTGGTTGAAGTAACATATATCTCGGGCAGTAGGAAAGGGTGATCAAACACTATTATGGAGGGACAAATGGCTTGGAGATTGTAGTTTTGAGGAGAGATTTGTTGCGTTGTATAATGTGGTGGGGGATAAAAATATCATGATTGCATGAAAAGGTATGTACATGGATAAGTGGAATTGGAGATGGACGTGGGTTGGTCCGTGCAATGCAACGGAAATTGAACAACTTGCTATATTACTTATCGAACTATCACAAGTATCTGCACCTACACAAGAACTGGATAAATGGAGATGGGAGGGCTTGATGGATTTGAAAAGTTTTACTAGACAGACATATACTGGAAATATGCAGCATAAATGGATTGAAGATATAAATCACTACGGCGTGCAATGAGCATGGAATAAAATTATACTTTCCGAAGTATGCTTCTTCATCTGGCATCTCCTACATCGTCGGCTTCCGACACTGTCCAATCTCTAACGCCGTGGTGTCACTCTGACTACTTTCAATTGCATACTTTGCTCAGGGGAAGAGGAGACGGAAATGCATTTATTCAAGGAATGTCCAGTAACAAAAGATCTCTGGTTGAAAATTTACAATTGGATGGATATACCTGTATCTGCAAACACGGTCTTCCCAGCACAGGACGCTGATGGCCTCCAAACCTACATGCAAAGAAAGAAACCTCTGTGGACATCGAGCAATTAGAAGGCTATCTGGCAAATTTCATCTTGGCAGCTCTGGAAATAGAGAAACAGGATAAAGTTCCAACAACAAACATGGAATGACAACGAAGTAATTGAAAAAAATTAAGCTCGAGCTCTGGCTTATCTTCCGATAGCATAATCTCCTGCTTCCTGCATACTCATTTGTTGATTAGAGTAGGGAACCACAATTATGTGTCCGGCGTGGTATTGCGGCGGCGACGAATTGACTGACCCCCATGGATTGCGGAGGACTCATGACTTCAGGCGACAGAATTTATGGATCCTTTCTGAAAATTAGAATTCTCAATTGTTCTACTGTTGGGAAATATAACATGTAGAATCATGTTTTGATGATAAATGTGTAAGGTGGGTGGGCAAAAATATAAATAGTACTTGTACATGAAAATAAATAATAAAACACATATTTACCTACTATTTTTATTATTATTTTTTTAAAAGTCTGAGATCTGATATCATATAACCGAAAAGAGGTTTATGGCAATCTCAAAACATTAAAGATGGCTTGAAGGTCCCTCTCAAAAACTGAAACTTTTGTAAAGTTTTAAGCCTTGTTTCACGTAAAAAATTCAAGTAAAACACTTATTACACTGACAACAAATAATTAAAAATTTTGAGATGCAATTTTCAGTTTCTAACCACACATTCTCACATAAGTCATATACAGTAGCAGAATGTTTCAAACTCACTAAAACTTCCAATAAAGATATGACCCAACTACAACTTATGGTGCGAGGAAAATGATACAATGCACTATTTTTGGGCCTCACTTTTGCATCATTCGTTGATATGTCAGTACCTAATTGAGTGTTGGAAAATCCAGTATCACATTTCATCCAACATCCCAACATTTCATCAAATTGAATTATGACACCTCACAAGTAATGCAAAGTTATTATAAAAAAGTGGTGTCCTATCACTTCTCGGCTAAAGACCAACTTGCTTACTCCTTGAGTCCTTCTCCCACAGTCCCATAATTGTGGTGTGTGGGTAGATATGAAAGTACTGGATTATGAGCAACATGGGTTGGCTTCATCCTCACGATATGTTCGCCAACTTCTGATGTCA
>JAOYMZ010017276.1:0-19252 GCA_025802335.1 Pinguicula primuliflora
AGCCCAAGTTCGATCGTAGTTCATGTATTCCTCGCGTCTATATACAATATAAATTTATATATATCTAGTGCCGGTTTAGGTGGAATAGTTGATTTAACTCAAGTAATAATGTACGTAAAATTAACTTATGAATACGAAATTCGTTACCTTAACACCCTAGCAATCCACGGCCATCTCCTTGGACTCGAGTACTTACACTAGACTTCCAAAAATCTTGAATTTCTGCGTGAGTGGTGTTGAATAGGCACTTGTGGTTCTGCACTCCTTCGTAATCGATATTTATAGGCCAAGTCTCACATCTTCTATTTGCCTACTCTTCACGGTTTTAATGGGATTGTACTTATCCCTTAGCTCCTTAGCAACCCCGAAGATATACACTTTGTTAGTCAAACAAATCTGAATGGATTTGTTGCAAACCAGGGCAGAATCCTGCACCAACAGATTAACAAATCTGTTGTTCCCATTCAGGTTCGGAGATAAAAGAATTCCAGGCCCAAGGTACTTAATTGGGTCATAGAAATTTAATTCCCAATGATTTCCTCGGCCCATTAGTATTAAATTTACCGAAACACAATGAATACAGGCCCACTAGTATTACAAATCACAACAATCTATCTTTGACATGATTTAATTTGAATACCTTGTCATACAAGATCAAATAATAATATGGAGTAACCCATAACTTACGATATAATTACGAGAATTAAGTTATAGAAATCCATACCATTACAGATACAGTTAAAAGACATATACATGACAATTTTGTTGAGCACTACACTGAGGATCAGTCACCTAAGCCACTGGTGAATTGGACTGAAGCGAAGACAATTTCGGATGAACGATATCAAGCACTCACAGCAAACTTCATTGAACAAGAAGTTTGGGATGCTACTCAATCGTGTGGCAGTGACAAAAGTCTGGAGCCATATGGACTTAACTTTAAATTCCTCAAACATTTCTGGCCCCTGATGAAAGCAGATATCATGGCATTTCTGGAAGATTTTTGGCATACTCTGAGGCTAGTGAAAGACCTCAATGGAACAATTGTATCTTTGGCTCCTAAGACCTCTGCCCCCAATTCAAACACGATTTTCGCCCAATATCAATGGTGGGAGCTATCTACAAGATCCTAAGTAAAGTGTTGGCTAGGAGATTTAGCAAAGTTTTATCTGAGGTTATATCTTCCAGCCAAACTGGTTTTCTGCCACAGAGGCACATTCTGGGCAGCGTGGTACTTGCTAGTGAAATATTACATGAGGCAAAAGTTAAAAAGAAAAAATGTACTCTTTTGAAGGTAGATTTTCAAAAGGCGTTTGACAGCATTAATTGGAAGTATTTATGGACTTTGATGAAAGCTAAGGGATTCTGCAATCAGTGGCTAAACAAGCTCAAAGGTTGTGTGCAATCAGCCTATATGTCCATCGATATAAATGGTAGTACGTGCGGGAATACAAAATAGAGAAGGGCTTGAGACAAAGAGATTCATTGTCACCACTTCTGTTTGCGGTGGCAACTGAGGGGCTGCATTTACTCATCTCAAAATTTGTTAATCAAGGGCTCTTACATGGATATCAGATCGGAAACAATGCAGTGAGAATTACCCACCAACAATTCGCGGATGACATAATTATTTTTGGAAATGGAACCTCGGAAGATATTCTAACTATCAAACGTATACTCAGAATATTTTTGCCCACTTCTGGCCTCAAAGTGAACTTCAATAAGAGTAGATTATTCACAGTGAATAACCCCACTCACGGAATGATAGAGTTAGCCAAAACTCTAAGCTGCAAACCGGATATACTCCCATTTAAGTGTCTCGGGGTTTAGATTCGAATCAATCTGAGACTAATCAGATCACGGGATCCAATTCTAGAAACTATGGAGAAACGACTCAAGGAATGAAAAAAAAGTATGTATCTCTGGGTGGAAGAATCAATTTACTCAAGTCTGTGCTTGACTCTGTACCTACGTACTACTTGTCAATGTACAAATCTCCACTGGCTATTCTCAGAAAGATGACTAAGCTAATGCACAAATTTCTATACGGAGGAACAGAAGATAACCCCAAAACAGTCTCTTGGGTCAAATGGGATGTGATCTGTTATCCCAAAAATGCTGGAGGACTCGAAGTAAAATCACTGCTACAATTTAACGAGGCACTACTGAGCAAATGGGGCTTCAGGCTGGCTCGGGAACATACTGATCAGCTATGGGTGAAAGTAATCCATTCTCTATATGGTCACATAGCAGAAGATAATCTAAATCAGAAGCAATCAAGATGGTGGCTAGACCTGTATAAATCAACTATTGACAAAGATTGGTTCAGAGAAGGTTTCGTGAGAAAAGTGGGAAATGGTTTAGAAACTAATTTCTGGACACATATTTGGTTGGGAAGCAAAAGCTTTGAGCATAGATATCCAGACTTATTTCTAATTGTTGTTGATAAACGGGCAAAAATTCCAGAAAAGGGATATTATGAGAACACCTGTAGATGGAGCTGGCTCTGGCAGCATCATCTCAACGAGGATGAAATGAATCAGTGGACTGAGCTCTCATATCTGCTGGAACAATCCCCGCCCTCGAAAACCAGCCTGATCGATGGATATGGAATGCAGAAAACAAGTACACCACTACAAACACATATAGAAGTTTATTGCAAGTTGAATGGCAAGAGAATGAAGCAAATAAGAGGGCTGCTATGGTCTGGACTCGAATCGTACCTTCTAAAATTTCAGCATTCTGCTGAAAATTACTGCAGGATTGGTTTCCTACTGCAGATAACCTCGCAAAAAGGGGGTTAACAAATGTGGGCATTCATTGTCCAATCTGCCAAATTGAGCATGAAGCAGCCCATCACCTGTCCTCCTATGTCCAGCAACAAAAGAATTATGGAAATTGATATTCCAGTGACTTGAGCTCCCAACAATAATTGTGGAGGAAATCGAAAATTTACCAGGCTAACCGTATGGCAACTATGGAAGTGGAGGAATAACATGATTTTCAAGCAAGACATGTCTCCCATTGAGGGACTGGTGATCCAGATACAATTGCATTCCCGGTTGTTATTGAGGACTCATCGAAAAATAGATTTGGTACTGTGGCATGGTGATTGGTGTAGAGATGCGGTAAGTTGTACGAGTGTCTGATATAATTGGCCCAGGAGACCTTGTACTTGTAAATATACACCATCGATAAATAAAACTCAATCTTACTTACCCAAAAAAACTTCAACTGTGCGAGTAGGTAAGATCGGCAGATCGCTATTTTTTTGAATAAGTAATGTCGCTGAGGGAATTTGAACTCGTGACCTGTGAGTGCAATTATCACTCTCATAACCACTAGATCAACTCTTCTTTGACGTTAAAATTGCTACTTAATTGCGGTAAACTAATTGACACAATGGCCAGGTTTATATGGTTTAGTAAATGAATGACATCCCAAAAGTGTGAATTTGTCCGCAATTGATTATGCGGGTCTTAATACAAGATTATGAGTTTGTTAAGATCTGCATGAAGATGATGAAACACATGCTAACCAAACCGACCATCTGTTTTTCCGACAGTATTATCCCACCGGATTGAATTTGGGAGTTTAATACAATAATCGTTTGTCGGGTGAACCACAGAGCATGTCTTATCCGAAGGGACCAGACACACTTGTGAAATACAAGTTCCCGTATCAATCATTTACTCAAGTTAAGTGACAGCGTGCACCATTCTTTTGTTGAAAAAATACAAATAAAAAATTAAAATCAGATTGCGCATTAAAATAAAATTACTAAAATCCATATATTAACTTCAATTTGTCCTGAACAATTTTTTAATGGACAATATCTTCAAAAATAATAAAAATTTTCAAGTCATAAATAATGATTTTGATATTCTTCGTTTGTATTTTGATTTAATGGTCCTGATAAATAATTATCTCATTATTATCGTCAGATCAACATCTAACAATCACGATTAGCAATCGGACCACAACAATTTAACTGGAACAATAAGTTCGGAACTTAAAGTTTTGTGCAAAAATAAATTGCAACTTTCCTCAACAATTGCAAAATTAATCTTATTTATTTAAAAAATTCTCCTGCTCTAACCAGTTTTGGTGACTAAATAATTTTTAATACTAATTAAGAATTATTTAACCAGTTTTTACTTACCCAAAAAAAGAATTATTTAACTATAGGGAAAATGGTTCATAAATAAAGTTTAATAATTTATTAATGACAAAATTATTGAAAACTCATCCAAGTATCAACTTTTGATATTTCGTGTATAAACTATTTATTAGCGTGTGACCATGAACTGTAACAATATTTGAAATTTACTTGCTCGTTATTGAAGGTTAGGTTAGTATTTGATTAATCTATTTTTGGTAGTTTTTTTTAAATACTTTTTACTGAGAAAGACATTTTTTTTTTCCATGGTTAAATCCGCTCGTGCTTACATGCTCTACAATTTCTGAACTTTTGATGATGCACCAGAAACTCAAACAAAAAAAAATAGATTAATTAACAAATTAACGAACCCTAAACAATCCATTAAAAAAAGGTCATGGTCATGGATTCGAACCCGTCACCAGCTGTGCCGCCAGTCGCGCCGCCAGAAACGCCTCACAGACCAGTGGCTTCGCCGTCGGGATTCTGAGACAACTCAGCCCACCTCCGGGCACCGCCGAGCATTGCGGCCAAGGCCTCTGCATCTCCTTCCCCGGGATACAATTAAACGAGAAATCAAACCCTACATCCCGAAACGGCAGCTTCTCACAGTCCTGATCGAACCCAGAGAAGAAATTCGCCGCCACCGTCAAATTAATCAAGCTCCTCAACGAGCAGACCAAATCCGGCAGCTCGCCGGAGAGTTTATTGTCCGCAAAATTGAGTACCTCAATTTCCGTCAGACAGGAAAGACTCTCCGGCAGATGCCCCATCAACGAATTAGAACTCACATCCAACACTTGCAGATCCGTCCACATCCCAATTCCTTCCGGTATACAACCCGTGAGCCGGTTATTCAGAAACAATATTTCCTTAATACCCATATAACTCAAGCTGAATGGAATTGTCCCACTGAGCCTGTTGTTCGCTAGGTTAATAACGGAAGCTGGAGAATTACCCAGATTATCCGGCAATGGACCGTCAAACAAATTGTTGTTGAGAAATATGGCGTCGAGTTTCTTGTTGAAAAGCTCCTCCGGAATGGGTCCTGAAAATGAATTGAATCTGATGTCTAGATACACGAGATTTGGTATGTAGAGCACCGTGGATGGGAAATTGCCGGTGAATTTGTTGTTGCTGAGGTCTAATTCTGAAAGGGATGTTAATTCTCTGAAAGACGAAGGGATTGTGCCAGTGAACCTGTTGGAGTTGAGGTGAAGAAGAGATAAATCAGTAAGAAACGACATTTCTTTAACCAGAGTTCCTTGTAGATTGGCATGGTTGAGATCTATGGCAGACAAAATTTTGCCAGTGGGATTTCCCAGTAAATCTTGAGAATCGGAACAGAACACTCCTTTATAAGAACAGACATTTGAGCCAACCCATGAGTTGAGAATCCCCAGAGGATCATCTGTTATGGCAGATTTCCAGGATTGTAGAGCAGTGTATGCTCTGGCAAGATCAGAAGCAGTGGGTGAATCAAAAGGAGCGGTGGTCGGAGGATTGATTCCTCCACCAATCCATACCCCTCCGCCGGCGCCGCCGGCGGTGCCAAAGCCTATCCCACCCCCGACTCCAATGCCTAGTCCTCCGGCAAATAGGGTCTCAGATTTTGTGATGATTGTGTGGAGGATGAGAGTTGCTATAATCCAGGCTTTCTCCATGTGAGAGATGTCGAGCCAAGCCAAGGGGGTGTTTCTGGGTCTCTGTCTTTGGACTTTGTGGGGGAGTCCTGCAGCTGCACGGGTTAGGTTCGGGAATTGATGACAGAACAGGGCGGAAGTTATGTGCTTTGAATTGTAATGGACACAATTTTGTTCTACATTTTTTTGGTGTGGATAATAGAGTCTTAATTTCGGTTTTGTCAAATGTCATAGCGACGGGCTGGATTCTGGATTTTTAAAATCCATATTTAAAAACGAAAGTTTATTTTTTTGGAGTGGCCGATGAGGTCACGTAGCGCTAAGGTTGTATACGAATAGAGTCGTTTACGAATAAGTTCGAATTCGATTCATTTAAAGTTCGTTTGTTCGGTTCGTGAGCGTTAACGAACAGGGCTCAAATGCAAAGTTCTATTAGTTAAACTTAACAAACAAGCTCGGCTCGATTCGTCAAATATGACATATTCGTTCGAGTTAAGTTCGTTAAACAACCCTACTTGTTTGATTTTTTTTTTTTGATATTATAATTTTATTTTTATATATAACAAGACATAAGACGAGTTGATATGTATTCTCCGAGTTCAGGTGATTGAACTCCATAATCTAAGGGCACGTTTTGTTAGAGGGTTAAAAATTTAGATTGATTTTGATTATGTTCGATACCAAATCAATCAACTCTGAATGGTTCCATTATTACAGTTTAAAGGTATTGAATATATTCGTAATTACATGTGTGTTTACTCATCGATTAAGATTGTTTTGTTGAATGAACTGTTAAATAACGGTAAAAACGAACCAAACGAACAAGCTTAAATATGTAAACACACACATAAACAAGACGAACAAAAATAAATACAAACGAGCTCGTTGGTGAGCTTGTTCAGAAACTGTTCGTGAATAGCTCGCGAATCTTAACGAACAGAGCTCAAGCACAAAGTTATGTTTGTTAATCTTAACAAGCAAGTCCGGCTCGTTCGTTAAGCTTAACCAGCAGAGCTTGAACATGACATGTTCGTTCGAACTCGGTTCGTTAAACAGCGCTACCTAGGGCACCTAGGCGACCACTATTTGAAACACTTGCATAAGTACAAAATCTGTTAAATGAATTGTATTGATTTTTTGAAAAAGTGTAAAACATCGTATCTTCTCGGCTATTCATTTTAGAAGATTTTTTTATTTATCATTGAAAATAAGATCTATAACACGCTGGACGACAGTGAGCATCATGATTAGCAAAAAAGGACGTTAACTATATCAACATGAATTCGCATGATCGATAACAACTTTAAAGTATATGAATATGGGGCAAACAACATCAGATCTGTGTGTTATGAATAGCTTATGAATCAATTTCCACACCTCCTGCATGGTGGTCGATTATACGATTTTGTTAAACTTATTGAAATTTAATATTTGGTTAGTGCTTAATTTGTATGACTTCAAATGTACTATTTTTTATTGTTAATCATTTAAATTTATTTATTTCACTAATATATGAAAAAAAACTATATTAAGTGACCAATTTCTACATTAGTAAAATTTATTTATTTTACTGGGTAGTGTTCCCCTGACAGTCATATAAACAGCCATATAAACATTAAATCTTGTCTGTCCATCTGATCAGATCACCAAAAATACTATAGGTACCCCCAAAACTAGCACCCCCATCGCACCCCCCTCTCCGTTTGGCCAAAATATGGACGATTTCCCACAAATTTAGCCTTGGGTTTATAGTATTTAGCCCTTGTGTTGATATTTAGCCTTTGGGTTTATAACATTTAAATATGGTTTTAATTTTTTCAGCGGCGAAGCCGCCGTAATATTTAACCCTCGGGTTTATAAGGTTTATAACATTTAAATTTTTGGGGAATTGTCGATATTTGGGCCAAACGAGGAGGGATGTGTTGGGAGTGCGCCCAGGGGGTGCGCTGTAGCAATCCTCTCAGATCACTGGTTGAGATCAAATGAGAAATTGATGCTCACGTGACAAAAACTCTTGGCCAGTGTCTCCCAAAGTTTGGTTGCAGCAACATCTATCGGGAAAAAACAAGGTCGCCGGAGTGCTACCTATCTGAAAAAGGTGTGCTACGTATCAGCAGTCGCCGGAGTCACCGCAGTCGTCGGAGTCACCGCAGTCGCCGGAGTGCTACGTATCCAAGCTCATTCAGGAAAAAGGTGTGATCTTTTACTAGCGCGCCTCTCCGTTGTTCCCCCGACGTCAGCTCCACCACCACTGGCGCGCCCCTCCGTTGTTCCCCCCACGTCAGATCCACCTTCACGATCGTGATCGTGCTTGGATACGGCGGAGGCGGCGGTGTGAAGCAGTGTCGGAAGTCTAGCAGCGGTGGCGGTGTGGAGACGCGGCTGCGGTGAGATGCGACGGCGGCGCGGTCATGGACGTCAAGTGGCGGAGGTGTAGCGGCAGCGGGTCAACGGCGGAAGTGTGGAGCGGAGGACGACAGGGGCATACAGTAGAAAGCCAAATTCAATCCTGCTTACCGTAAGATGAACGATCCAGTAAGAGAAGGAGGTCACGTGACATATACCATTTTGTTATTCTTTTTAATTTATCAATTAATCTGGACGGTTAGATATTGTAAGATGGAGGATCCAGATTTGTTGTATATTAAGTTGTTTTTTACCAGTCATGTGAACTTCCCCCTTCTATATTAAAAGAACCAACATCTGTTGTGTATTGTGTATTGATTTTTTATTGGTATGACCAATTTTGACGACATTAATTTTGATTGTAATATTATAAAATATTGTGAAGTGTACGGGAACATGAAAATTTCTAAGAAAAATGATTTATATCGTTAGTTCTCTATTCTTTTTATTTTCGTAGGTGTTAGTTCTCTATTCTTGTTACGTGCAACGAAAAAAGGCACCATATTTTGCAGTTAATTTAAGTAATTGAAATTTTATTTTGTTAGCTTATTTCAAAATATTCATGGATAAATAATTCCGAAATTAATCAAAAATTATTTACAACTTCACCAACGAAAATTTTTATAAAACACAAAATATAATTTCAAATTAAGGCCTAAGCCCTTTTATTCACTAAATGTCTGTTTTGCGTAGAAGTACTACCTTTTCTTCTAATACTTCTTTTAGTATTTCTACTACTTCTTCTTCTTATTTTTAGAACTTATAGTGTTTTGCGTATGTGTTTAAAAAAATCAATTAAAATTTTATTTTAATTATAAATAACAAGTTTGACATTAAATTATTAAAATAACCTTCATTTATTTAATTAAAATATATTAGTTAAGATTAATTTGATCATAAAAAATATTTATATTTGAATATTATTACAAAATGTCATGCTTATTTTTAAAGGAAAAAAACATCTCATGAGGTGCTTATTTTTAAAAAGAGAGAGGTTCTAAAAAAAGAACAAGTACTAGTACTTCTGTTACGCAAAACACTCATTTTAATTTAAAAGGTGCTTATAAGCACAATAAGAATTATAAGCACTTCGCGCAAAATAGGCCCTAAATCACCAAAATTGAATCCCACTATAAGGCACCACTCTTTTCACACGCACACGCACACCCACACTCATACCATTTATGAGCACACACGCATGTTGGTATGTGGGGACCCAATATCCAAAAATGCTGTAGGGGTGTGGTGGTGCGACATGCTCTAGTGGTGCCTTAAATCATTTTTGAATTCTAACATAGTCTACCCACGACCATTTCAATATTGATTGAAAATTAAAAAAATATTATTTTTGAAATTTGCTCAGGCTAATCTTCTTTGTATCGTTTCAATTTTATGGGATGTTCCCGAAGAGACATAAAATGGATGTAAAAATTATATGCTCCCAATTAATCATTTTTCCTAATTAGTTTTGCAAAATAAAAACACCTTCTTAATTAGGGTTAATCATGGTTTTGTTGAATTGTTAATGCCTTGTATTTTATATGTAGGAAAACAACCTATCAAAAAAAATATGTAAGAAAACATCGCGGGTGGGCACCACATCCTGCCCGGATACTGCAACGGTGGTGGGGCTTCGCTTGCAGGAGCAGTAAACTTTTTGCAGGTCTTAATTTGGACGCATAGGCATCTATTGGGCATGTGACCTTATTCGGTAGGTAATAGTTATTTTATTTCAACTTTTAGTATGCAATTTTAGGTTATTTACGATCATGTAACCTGAACCAAGGTTCCAACAAGAGTTGGGTCATCTTTGTATGTTGGGCACTCAAGTAGTCTCCTAGGCAGTTTGAGTGATCAAAGTGGCTGCATAGGCGGCGTACAGCCGTCAACAAATTTATTTTATTTTATTTGTATATATTAATAAAATATATAAATTTATAAAATTAAGTGACTTTCATGTTTTCCAGATTTTGCTTGCTACATCATAGTGTAGAAATAAGTGATCCATACTTTCATGTTCTACCGTGTAGAGGGTGAAATGCAGACTTGCACTGGTAATGCCTCGTCGAGCTAGGTTATCGGTGGTGGGGATACGATTGTGAAGCACCTTCCAACTGAACCCAACTTCATGGGTAAGTTCTTTTGCCAAGCATTTGCTGCTAATACAGTGTGATTCATCCTTTCCCATTCTTCTTTTATGATCTGCATGTATATGTCGCTAGTAGGGTATTTATGAGCATCATTATATTTCCACATACAAGTATCTGGAAACGTAGGTGGAGAAGGAGGAGCTTGATCCAATTTGTGAAGCAGGTTGCTAAATTCTTGCATCTCATTAGGAGTGCATTCATGATTCCAGAGCCAAGCCCAATTCCAGGTACTTTCTGGTCTTCCTTTCTCAATAATCAATGCCTGTTTGTCAATAGCATTGAGGTATAGGTTGGGATATAGTGTAGCTAAAGCAGTATCACCCAACTAGATGTCCAACCAAAATCTTGTGGATGCTCCATTGCCCACTTTATGTTTGACATTTGCCTTAAACCATGTAGACCGTAGAACATGCTTGTTAAGGTCCCTCTAACATATTGATGTTTTAGCGTGCACTAACCTTCCTGTCATTATGGCATTCCCATAGGCAGAGTTCAGAACATGTAGCCACAGTCCTTTATTTTCAGTTAATATTTGAAAGCCCAACTTGCCCAGCAGAGATAGGTTAAATTGCTTTAATGATTTCACGCTAAGGCCCCCTGTTCTTGGGTAAGCAGATAGTTTTCCAACATATACATTTTACTTTCCTTGGTCCTACTTTTGCTTCACTTCACAAGAACTTACGTATGATGCTTGTCATCTGCCTTAATACCCCCTCAGGAGCCTTGTAAACTGGTAAGTAGTAGAGTGGGATTGAGGATAACACAGATTTGATCAACGTTATCCGTCCTCCAAAAGATATATATTTCTTCTTCCATCCTGCTAGTCTGTCTATTAGTGTGTCTATTACTGTCGTCCATGTTCGTTCCAACCTAGGATTAGCCCCCACTTTAACTCCAAAGTAGATAGAAGGAAGGTTATTTGCCTTGCATCTAAGCAAACTCATTTGGTTTAATTGCACAACTTCATTTAGATTTACTTAGAAGAGTCTACTCTTTTTTAAGTTTAACCTAAGGCCAGAAACCAGCTCAGAAATTCTCAAGATACTTTTTATTTCCAATGTGTCTGTCACTTTCCATCTCCGAACAAAATTGTATCATCAACAAACTGCTGATGAGTAATCTGAACATTATTCTCACCAATTTTATATCCATTCAAGGTTCCATCATCCTTGGCTCTAGAAATTAGTAGGTGTAGTCCCTCAGCTGCTATTGCAAAGAGTAAGGGGGATAGAGAGTCACCTTGTCAGAGGCCTCTACCCATTTTAAATTCAACACAAGAACTTCCATTAGCTAAAATTGATATGTAAGCAGATTCTATACACCCCTTCATCCAGCGCAACCATTTTTCACTACAGCCCATCAAGGTAATCAAATCCCACAAATATCTTCAGTTTATGCTATAAAACACCTTCTGGAAGTCCACCTTAAAGATATAGCAAGGTTTCTTCTTTGTTTTAGCATCATGTATCTCCTTGTTAATACGATACTATCTAATATAGATCTCTTTGCAATGAAACCTATTTGTGTAGGGGTTGTGAGTCGGGACAAGACTCTGCACAGTCTTGTGGAAAGCACTTTAGAAAGTAGCTTATAGATTGAACTCACCATAGAGATAGGTCTGAAGTCAGAAATACCCTGAGGTGAGGAAGATTTAGAGGCCACTGTAACCATCGTGCTATTCAAACCTTTAACAAGTTTGCCATCCATCCAAAATTCCTCAAAGAACTCCAGGATGTCCCCTTTGAATAGTTGTCAGAAGTGTTTTAAGAACTTGAATTTAAAACCATCAGGACTCGAGCTTTTCCCAATTCCACATTTCATTAATGCAACATATATTTCTTCTTCTTCAGTGAATTGAGTTGTCAGCCATATATTCCATAAGCAGTGAATAGGTTATCAACTTCCCAGTCCATAGTTGGTTTTGGTTCAGGATCTTCTTGGTAGTGGCTTTTAAATCCCTCATGAAGAAACTGCTTAACTGTTTGAACGTCTTGGTTCCATGACCCATTAATCACCATCCCTTTGATAGTATTTCTACAGAGATTATTCTTCACACACACCTGAAAATACTTCTATTTCCATCACTTTCACATAGCCATTTTGCTCTAGATTTTCGAAACAATAAGTTGTCCATCATTTTGTTTAAGCGTTTGACTTCACCTTCAGTTTCTTTCCTTTCCTTGATTTCATCCTCAGTTAAATCCACTGCCTCCACTTTTCGATCCAATTCATCTACTCATTTCTGCGAGCCTGCAATTTTCATATGCATATCTCCAAACACCTCTATGTTCCAAGATTTCAGTTTGACTCTCAGTTGTTTCATCTTTTTCATCAGCATAAATCCTTTCGTTCCTGTCTCAGCAGTTTCATTCCAAGCTTGCCTCACAAAGCTGTCAAAATCCATATGCTGAAACCAAGTGTCTAAAACTCGAAATGCTTTAGGACCCCAGTTCACATTATCCTTTATTAGCACCAAAGGACATTGGTCTGATGGTTTTCTATCTATAGCCATTTGAGACATATTCGGCCATAATGATAACCACTGGTTAGACACAAGTATTCTGTCTATACGAATAGATCATAAGCCTCCAGGATGGTAGTACATGTGCTTTCTTAGCTGCAATGGTAAGTCTACAAGTCCAGTTTCTTCCAAGAAAGTATTGAAGTCAGATATTTCACTTACAGGAGGGTTTGAGTATCATTTCTTTTCATCTGTGCTTCTTATAGCATTGAAATCCCCAGCTAGAAACCACGCAACATTTGGATCCATTCTGAGTCACATTAAAAATGTCCTGCCAAAGTCTTCTCTTTCCTGCAATCAAACAAGGTGAGTAAATATTTAATATCTTCATATCCACAGGGCCATGTTGTCCTTGTCACTCTCCTGAAATCTCCATTATGTTACTAGACTTCCGACATCCTGTTAACTTGAAACAGTCTGTTCTCCAAGTGTATAATAGGCCACTAGAAAGCCTCACTGATGGTTGATACTCAAACTCAAAGTTGAGTGCTTCCAGATCATCTCACACATTCTTCTATTAATAACAGTTTGTTTTGTTTCTTGCAGGCTTATAAAGTTGATGTCAAACTGGCTCACGACTTCAATCAAATCTTTTTTCTTGCATCCAGCTCCCAAACCTCTTATATTTTGACTAAGCATCCGCATTAAAAATGATGTACACCAGGTGTTATCTGTTTCTTCCAGTCAGGCTTGGTTCTCCTTAATTTCACATTCTTCCATTCTCATTAATGCTTTAATATGAAAATCCTTGGTTTGTACTCCAAGAAGATTTGCATATTCCACAGTTTTTGTGCTTCATATAACAGATCCTCCTGTGTTTCCGGGATAACGGCCATATCTTTAATCGCTGAATTTCCTTTTCGTACTTCTCTTTTCTTTTTCAGTTTCTCAGCATGCATTCTACAATTTTATCGTGCTTCTATTATGGTCAAGATCCTAGACGTAGACCTAGTGTGACAGACCGAGTGTCTATGGGCGATAGACTTATTGGGCTTGTATTTTTCCTCAACTTTCTTATTTCCACATTATGACTTGGGAATGTCACGGTTCTTAAATGTTCCCCTTTTCCACTTCACGCACCTCCCGTTGATTCAAATCTTGGAGTCCCAAGGGCAGACTTAATTGCTACTCATTACTTGAAGTACTTGAAGATTTAAACAAAATATTTAAATCAAACCCTTCAGCTTCTACATTTAATGCATCGAGATTTGGACTCCCTGGAGTCCCATTGTTGCCGGTTGAACTCGTCGGATATGATCCACTGACCGATATAAATGTTTTCTCATGTTTACCGGCGTGCCACCCCCATTTTGCTCTTGTATCCCACGATGTTGGGAAATATTAGAACTCCTGAGATTCAAGATAGCCATCTTCTTCAATCACCTCAATCTGATAGCTTTTAGAGTTCACAGTGATTTCAAGAATACCATCTAATTTCTCCCTTGCAGCTGTACTAATCAGCATCCTGCACCATAATAGTTTTGTATGCGTTAACGTTCCTTCATCAATTTTTTGAATTGATCGCAGATGGGATCCAATCTAGTTTAGACATTTTTCATTCCAGCAAGGTAGAGGGACACCTAATATATGAATCCATACAGATCTTTGCTCAAGTTCTAAATCTGTATCCCACCAAGCTGCAGACTTAACAATAGTGTTCTAACTTCTGATTACCCAGGGCAATCAGATTATCACCTTGCTCCTTGCTTAGCCCCCTAATTAAAGCTTTGTCCTTCGGTAGCAATGTTAAGCTACAACCTAGATAACCCGATCAAAGCAATGTCTGTTTGATTTCCTGTTTCACCTCCTTGAGCTAAGTTTTATCTTCCTCAATTGTTGATAAGCTAAATTCATATAGTGACTTAAGCATTTTTAGCTTATCATTTTATATCATATTATGCCTTAAACACTTCATTTACACCTGATTGCACGCTTAATTGTGTCATTTGTAATTTTTACAGATCAAAAACAGAACTCAGCAGAATTCTGTGCAGAAAGAAACAAACTGTTGCATTCTGATGCAATTTTGGCACCTATTCTGATATGGGAAATTTTGGAGACTTTTCTGACCAGGATCTAAGAAACAATTGGAGGATCATAACACCCATGTAGCTGTGAAGCAACCCTTAAGATTAAATGCAAAGAAGATCCCAGCAGAACCAGAAAAGAATTCTGTGCAAGTTGTTGTGCAGCTTAAGGCCAAGGGAAAATTGGCTAAATATGGTTCTAAATGCACAAAATCATGACCCAAGGGTATGTGCAACATTTGGCTCGTGCAACATACATATACAACTCAAACTTGGAGCCAAAGGAATAAAGGAGACCGTAGAACACTCTTTTGGAAAGAGAATCAGCAAGTACAAGAGGAAACCCAGCAATCTGTGGCTGCACCTGGCACCCGTGGCCATTACTGTGTGCCCATGGCCGCACCTGCATGCCCGTGGCCGTACCTGCACGCCCGTGACCATTACTGCGCGCCCGTGGCCGTACGTCGTGCTCCACATGGGGCATAATGTGTTCGCAGTCTGCTCAGGCAGGTATCGACAATGATCCCTCCGCAGGTTCACCTACAAAAACCTTGTTACGACTTCTCCTTCCTCTAAATGATAAGGTTCAATGGACTTCTCAACCTGATCTTCAACCGTTCATGCTGCATATCTATCACCTGAGATCAACGGTGGCCCTGCCCTTGCACTGTCACATTCTCCTTGACGGTATCTACAATATTGTTGGGGATCAAAGGCAAAAAAATGGCACGCTAGAGGACTTATGTGCAATTGATACAAAACCAGTCATTCTACTGGTACAGTTACTGCCTTGTCCCTAAATGGCTGCACAACTCTCACATGGGTGCATGGATAAATATGAAGTTTTGGCAGAAGTTAGCCCACGAGCTCAGGATCATATATCCTTCACATTGTATGAGCACTTGGACCCGGCAAGATCCATTTTGGGGACTAAATGCAAAGAGATACAAAACTGTATCTGCAAATACAGTTCTGTCCTCGTTCAAAATCATATCTCGCATTTGGCTTGAAGGGCAAGGCGGAGATTTGGGATGTAAAAAAGCCCTAGACTTGAGAAACAATTCTCATTCACATTCTATCTCAAAAGGAGGCCGCCAACAGGAGAAGAGGAGAGAAACCAGATCTAACTGCTGAGATTCAATCCTTGCTGCATTCTGCCATGGATCCAAGCTGTTGCTGCGTTTTCATGTTTGCTTTGGCTCATGCCTCGAGCATGAGCTAACTTTGTAGACTTGAGGCACGGTTGAGCCAAGCCTAAATAATGTTTAATTGTTTTTAATGCATCTTTGATTCAGTTTTTGCTTAAGTCTATTATGTTTCATGCTGTTCTTAACTGTTTGATTGATTTGGCCGGATTACTTGAACACATTTAGGTGGTTTATGTTCACTACGACCATATAGGATCATAAACTCTACAAAAGCATGATTCACACTGCCGTCCTTGGGATATTACTCCTAACTTGCGGTGCTATATTTAAGGAATCTGACTATTGATGATCTCCAATTGACCATCCTTGGGGTATTACCCCTAACTTGCCTCTAAGTTGGACGAAATGATCCATACCTCGTAAAACATGATGAATCATGATAGGTTCTGTGGGTTTAAGCATAAGCAAAACAGTAATTAAAGAGAATTTAGGACGAAAACAGTGTTTAGGCACGGCAACAGACTGAAACCTCGAGTTACCTCTCCATTCTATCATTTATATTCTTGTGTTTGTGAATCTGGATTAATTGTCTTCATAGAAATTAATCTACACTTCCTTAGCTTTCTGCTGATTTTTAGTTTGCTTAATTCTGATTAATAGATTAAAAGTTATGCACTCCTGAATTTTGGATTACTTTGATATCTGCTGATATAAATTGCATGACATGAGTCCCTCCTTGTAAATCTGACCCTTGCTTCACTGCATTGTATTTCAACTTGACCATGTGCACTTGCATGTTCTGCTGATCAGTTGTATAGTGTGTCATAGTACTCTTGATTGTCACAGGAACAACATCACCTTTTGAGTTCACAATTTCAGCACGCAATATTTCCTTTCCGACCATACTAGTCACACCTTTCTCCATAATCAGTGCCTTTTCTAACTGCTTACTTCTTTGCTGCACTTTCAGGTTGGTGTGTAGGGGTTTCCCACCAACGTACCAAGCCACATTGACCTGGATACGATATCCATCCAAGATTCTTCCGTTAATCTTTGCAGCCAACTCGTTAGCATCATGGGATAGGTCGAATCTGGCCTGGTAGCAATGAACACGTCAAATAGCCTTCCATATGCTCTGAATACATTGGCAAGCTGTCTTGCATCCCAAGTTGGTGGGATGTTTGTGAAGAAGAGTGAAGACAGTTTTGACCTCATTTCTTTGATGTTGTCAAACTGCTGCCCCTACTGCTTCCTCGCCAACGGCTGAGGTTTTTGTATGGAGGGTGCGAGACGCTTATGTACCGGTTTCCTGCGAGAAACCAAGGTCCATGCAGCATCTCCAACTCCTTCTCCATGCTCAACCGACTGGCCCCCACCAGGTTGTCGATTGTTTTTGCCATGGTGCCGTCCTCCTCTGCCTTGTTCCCCTGCTACTGCTCTCCATCGCTTAATGTTGCCCTGCTATATTTGCCACGTCTTGAATTATGGAAGACATGTTTGTTATGATAGGTGAAACTGAGCTAAGAAAACAAATTATAATGAATACTTCCATCATCTCGAATAAATTAACTAATTCTAACTCATGAACCCGAATCGCACAAAATTCAGATTACAAGAAGGGTGACCTAGACTTTTTATAACAACATAAATCATAATCAAGTCGCAGGATTGCAAGTATAACAGAAATTAAATTTTTAAATTTACCCAATCAACTCTCACAGTATTCTACCATCGAGTTAATAGAAAATGCTTGTATTGATCTTTGACAAAATTCAGCCATGTTCTTCCTAAAAGACAAATAATCTACTTGAAAGTGAGTAGGCCATGTATCGAGTTATTAGAAAATAGGCCATGTTCAGCTATTTTTTATAAGTAATGCCACTGAATGGATTTGAACCTATGACCTGTGAGTCTAATTGTCACTCCCATAATCAATAGGTCAATCCCTCTTTGACACAATGTTCAGCTGTTATATATCAACAAATATACCTACGGCAAATCCACAAACCTCACACAAATGGTTGCGTAATTCGGAACATGGTAATTTGAAACAAGGTAACTTCGGATAAATTGGATAACTGACATCCGCAAAAATCCTATTTTGAAATATAACCTCCTATTTCATTTTTGATTTACTTTTACTGTTTTTTTAGTTAAAAGGAAGAGAATAAATAAAATACTAAACCGTCTTAATACTTTCTAATCAAGTCAATCGCCTGAAGTCTTTTTCACTTACGCATCTTCGTCGAAAGGAAAACCACTCAGATAATTAAAAACTCCGTAACCCTTTAATCGAAAACCTCGACGGAATCCTATAACATGTCGTTCGAGAAAATGCATGTATTGATCTCGGACAAAATTCAGCCATGTTCTTCTTGAAAGCCAAATAATCTACTTGAAAGCGAAAACGGGTTTTCACCAACAACCATGCTCAGCTGTTACATATCACCAAATATATGACAAATATACCTACACTATATCCACAAACTTCTACACAAAGGGTTGCATAATTCGGAACATGGTTATTCAAAACAAGGTAACTACTAATACAAATAAATGTCTGCAATCATTCCAGGCACGTAGGTGAAAGCTATTCTACTAGCTGACACCTCCGGCAGAGGTGCAAATGCTAAACTTTTCAGAACTTCTGCTTACATGTTTGGGGTCTACTGTTGATGTTAAACATGAGTTTTCTTACATATTAAATATTGTTGTGTTGCTATGAATATGATGAGCCATGATCCTGCATGAAAGGAAGAGAATGCAGGAGCATATCAAAGGTCTGCTGAAAACTTCACAAGCGCTAGTTAAATGCCTTCATAAAAGGAAGAGATTGCAGGAGCATATCACGGTCTGATGCAAAACTTTGAGGAAAGAAGAAACAACATAGAAATGAACGTAGCTAGAACGTAGCCCGTGGTATGAACGAACAAGCTGATCACGTGTATATGGATAGGTTGTTATGTTTGCATAGCGCGGCAAGATACCTTGCCTTGAGCTGATCTCTCTCCTCAGTGTAATTCAATACCCATTTAATTTATGCAATTAGGTTCGTGTTAGATTAGTGATAGATTAGTTTAATTTCATTCTATTATTAGTTTAGTTTAGATACCTTTGATGTGCGTGCAAAGTGTACACGGTCAAGTTATAATACAATGCATGAGCAAGGGTCAGAATCCACAAGGAGCAAGGTTTAAA
>JAOYMZ010017287.1:0-19246 GCA_025802335.1 Pinguicula primuliflora
GAATACTCTCTGATACTGGTAGATGAGTATAAGATGAGAACTTCTCAATAGAGCCAGTAACATGGCGCGAAGCACCTAAGTCAACTATCCAATCTGTGCAGCGTGAAACCGAAGTCAAGGCCTGTATCTGTGCAGAAGACGCAAAAGTAATCTCACCAGATAAACCAATTCCTTGTACAAATGTAACTAGGACTTTTAGAACCTTAAAATCCAATTTTTTCAAGAACTCTAATTCTTCTTCCATCATCACAAAGTTAATAATTAACAACCAACTCAATGATGCAATCTCCACAAACAAAAGTCCACAATCACCAAATCACAACCTCCAAACTACTACTCCACAATCTCTACCATGCAACACATACTCTTCATCAATAAACCCATACTTCATCAACAATTCGCAAAATTCATAAACCAATAATAAACAAAATTAGATCACTAACAATCTTCAAATTTCAACACTTCTCAAATCTCAACCACCAACAAACATAATTAAAATCAACATAACTAAACGAAACCAAACGCAACAACTTTCTAGCAACCATTTTTCAAATAAAAAATAATCCACCACCGTCAATTAACACCATTCAAATCAACACCTTTTCCATTCAAATCAATCACCAATAAAGTGGCACTATGATATTCAATCCCATTCAACTCCACCAATTTTTCCTATTCAAATCAACACCTTTCCCATCTTTGAAAAAGTCAAGTTCTACAATCTGACCACCATCTGTCGGAAAAAGTCGAAGATTAGTATCCTGCCTGCAAACTGGACGGGAAAAACAGATCTGGAGAAGTCAAACCACCCAATCGCAAACTGGACGTAAAATTGTTTAACCGGTCGTCGGAGCACCGGACGCGCGGCCGTGTGAGCTCGTTGTTGCACGACCAAAGACGTCGCGCGACCAAAGATGCGGTACCTGGCTCGATGTGCGCGGCCGCACAGTAGAGAGGGAGGAGCTCGTGCAGTGGAGAGGCGGGTCGGTCAGCCAGCGGCGGCCGGAAATGGAGAGAAATTGTTGGGGTTTTGTGGGGAATGGCTCCGATACCAAGTCGATTGTAGAAAATTAGGGCAAAAGTCATTTCCATCCGATCCCTACTTATGAGGGCTATCTCTATCTTCCTGGCCCAAAAGACATAGTTGTTGCTATCTAACTTCATGTCGATGATGACGGGTGCTTCTTCATCTTCTTTCGATGATTTTCCGACCGTCTGAGACTCTATGTAATGCTTGAACTGTTGCTCAAGGTATTTTTGCACTTCTGTTTGGTGCAGTGTGATACTGCCTGCGTCTTCCTTCCCTGCCATGCTGGTAGATGACGAGAATTCTGGTTTTGATCAAACCTGCTCTGATACCATATTGAATTGTATAGTTTATGTGAAGGAGACGCAGAATTTACGTGGTTCGGGTTGAATCCCTACTCCGCGCAAGAGATTACTCACTTTTTATTGTTCTTTTTCTGTTTTTTCTCATCTTTTCACGGTGTTATAATGGCTTAGCCTGTATCTCACGCATTTTCCCCCTCCAAATTCCTATGAGCTAGATAAGGTAAGGATATTTACTTATCACCAAATACTAATTTCAATTCTTTTAACACTTGGAAGGCGAGGCATTGAATGCTTTGAAAGCCTCGAGGGCGAACTCTGCACTTACAGTGGAGAGGTTCAGGAAGATGTGCGCAGGGTTATGGCTAGTGGGTACTTTATGTCGTGTATTCCTGTTGCGGTGGACACTCGTGACGGAATTCAGTTGATTTTCCAGGTATTTCACTGTTTTAAGTCGAACATCATCGTTGAACTTGAAAATTTGTAAGTTTTACTACATTTTGTTTTACGTCCTGATATTGCATACCCCAGAATCGGTGGAATGGTCCTTACTGGCATTCCAGTTCGTGGTTCACTGAAAAGTTTTACTCTTTGTTTTATGAATACAGAATGCACATTAACAAAATGAATAAATCTGAGTATGTTGAAACTCCCTCCCTGTTTTCACATTTAAGGGAAACACAGTTGCAATACTTTTTTTTGGTAAGCCAAAACTTGTATTAAGTAAGGTATTGTTCATGTATTTACAAAGATTCTTCCCGATATCAGCTCGAGCAAAAAAATTATTAACACCTGAGCATACAGTGGATTGGTAGAATCATCCGCTCTGTTATAGAGTAGTCAAAACAGTGCAAAGAAGCATTTGTTTTTAGCCACATCCATGTATTCAATTGTAGCTTAGTGAACATCATCTCTGTGTGAACTTCCTTTGCTTCACAATTGCAATACTACTTGCCAAATAAAACGAATCTGGTTTGTTTGTCTTTTACGATTATATTATCTATGTATTTGTTACAAGGTAGAACCAAATCAAGAGTTTCAAGGATTGGTATGCGAAGGAGCTAATGTTCTTCCATCAAAGTTTATTGAGGATTCATTTCGTGATGGATATGGTGTGCTTCTCACACTTTTAATGCGAATATGTTCTTACAAATGCAAAAGCTTTACTAGTCACTTCAGCGATGGAATGTTACGTATGTTAGAACTTCTCTAATTGTTCCTCAGGAAAAATTGTTAATATCAGGCGTCTGGATGAAGTAATAACTTCCATTGATGGTTGGTATATAGAGCGGGGCCTTTTTGGCATGGTCAGTTTTCCGGCTCCCTGCCCCTTGATACTTAATTATTTGTTGGATTTCTCTCCTACTTACCATACTTATCCGAGCCTGTTATGATGCAAAATCTCCTTTCTTCCATGCTTGTTCTTTTTTTTCAATGAGTTTTTTCTTGCTTGTTATTATTGTCCCTCCATCAGTTTTCAGGTGTGGAGATACTTTCTGGAGGTATTGTTAAGTTGCAAGTTACAGAAGCGAAGGTCAACAATATATCCATTCGTTTCCTTGATAAGACGTATGCAAATAATCTGTTATATTTTTATGGATGAGCACTTTCATCATTTAGGATCTCATTATTGTGAACGTTTATGGGAATCTTCAGTGGTGAGCCTACAATTGGGAAAACAAGACCGCAAACTATATTCCGGCAAATTACAACCAAGAAAGGCCAGGTACTGCTCTAGTTTCTATATCTTACTTATGTTGAACCAGTGCCTTTATATGAATATTTTGCGGCAGGACTTGTTGGTCTTTATGCTTTCTAGCCAGAGCTGATAGTCACAGCACCATCATCTAACGAACCAAACGTATTTTCTGTGGAATTTTCTCTGTCATGAACTGTTGGATTAGTAGTTCATTTGTCCCCTACAGGTCTACAGTATGATTCAGGGGAAAAGAGATGTAGACACTGTCTTAGTAATGGGTATCATGGATGATGTTAGTATTATTCCTCAGCTCACTGGTGATACATCTCTTTCTGATGCTCCAACAATTAATGCATATGCTTCCAAATGTGAAGTATACTATGAAGTTCATCTTTTTGCTTATTCTGGTTCCTGCAAATCCAGATACTGCAAAAGTTGATTTGACCATGAATGTTGTTGAGCGTAAAAGTGGTGGTGGAATTTCTGGAGGTGGTGGAATATCAAGTGGGTATGTAAAAATAATATGCTTCTCTTACTTGGTACAATCCGAAATCTTTTTTTCGACCAGATGAACAGTTAGCTCATCATATCGTAATTTATTATTGGCATCTTTGTCTTTCTTGGCAGAATAACAAGTGAACCTCTAGCCGGATTAATTGGGAGGTAACTTTTCTTTTTCATTTTTTTCTGTGCGTTTTACATCGCGAACAAGTGGGAGGTACATTCATCATGGAAGTAAAAAAGATTCAATTTTTCCTTTTCCTTTCTCTATTTTAAATTGTTACAAAGCTTCTTTTTTCGAAAAAAACTGAAATCAAGCACCTTCGTCATTGCTCCTATTTCACTTATAATATTTGTTCTTGGCTGTTTTCTCCATCTCATTTATTTTACAGTTTATATTCTGCATGCTAATGTAACCAGATACCTTACCACACTGATGTTTTTAGTTGTCTAGCTCATGTACTTATGGGTGTTTAGCAATCCCCCTTTTTTTATTCTAAAAAATAAGTTTTTATGTGCATTGCTTTTTGCAGCATTGCAATTTATCATAAAAACCTTTTTGGACGAAACCAAAAACTTAACCTGTCAATGGAGAGGGGCCAAATTGATTCCATATTTAGGATAAACTATACTGACCCTTGGATTGATGGAGATGATAAGAGGACGTCAAGGGCAATCATGATTCAGGTATCTACTCAATGACAATTAGATAGCTATTCCTAATATATACTAAGGGCTCTTTCTGAAACTGCACCACCTGGAACTGGAACACTTGTTCATGGAAACCAACCTAGTAACAACACCCTTACGATTGGTTGCATCACGGCTGGAATAGAATTCAGTAGGCCACTAAGGCCAAAATGGAATGGGACTACTGGACTTATTTTTCAGGTAATTTGAAGGCTTTGTTCTTCATTTATGGGTCATTTTTGTTGCTCTGAGGCTGCTTTCTGGAGTCTTATGCCATTTTGAGATAGTGAAAGCCTATACCAGTCTAAATGCTAGTCAGTAACCGGGAAGAATGTAGTAGATTCACTTCCATATATTAATTCAATATTTATTCCAGCGTGCCGGTGCTCACGATGAAAGGGGCAATCCTATTATTCGTGATTTCTTTGGCAGTCCTCTCACAGCAAGGTATCTGTTTATGGTTGATCATCACAAGCTTCAGAATTAGCTCAAAGTGCTCAGTTCTTATGTATTCGATGCTTTTCCTTCTCGATTTTCTGCAGCGGCAACATCTTTGATGATATGCTACTTGCGAAACTTGAGACTATCTATACTCACTCTGTCGACCCTGGTTCTTCTATGATCGGTTTCCTTTCTCTCTACAATTGACTCTCTTTTGTCTCGAATTTGCTGAACCAATTGCTTTCGTGAATTTTGAAAATTGCAGTTCGCATTCAACATGGATCAGGGCATCCCTTTGTCTCCGGAGTGGCTAGCTTTCAACAGAGTTAATGCTCGTGCGAATGTTATCAAAAGTCTGGTTTATAATGGCGTGGCTATAATCTCTGATACGATCCCGGGATCTGAATCGTGTTACCAGACCTCAGTAATCGGTAGACTTGGTTTACTATGATGAGAATAGATGAATTGTAAGGAGAAGAGGGAGATACTTTCTCTCTCTTCAATAGAACAATGAGATCACAAATAAAGTTTGTCCTGTACCTCCCATATATTGTCCTATATATAAGCAAAGTTATGGACCTCTAAATAATATCCCAAGATACGAAAGGACTAACATTTAATATTACATACTAATATCACTTGTCGTGCACAGCTCTTATCTCTTTTCTTTAGGTTCGTATCAATCTCCTCCTAATCTAACAATGTGTCTTGCAGATGGGGCCTGTCAATGGTGCTATATTCGCGGATTATGGTACTGATCTTGGCTCTGGCTCAACTGTACCAGGTTTCCGTATCTTACAACTACCTTTCTTTCTGGTTTTCGTTTTCTTTTGTTATTATAAGATTTTTTCCCTTCTTCTCTGTCACAAGGTGATCCTGCCGGGGCAAGAAACAAGCCCGGAAGCGGATACGGATACGGTCTAGGTATTAGTGTGAATTCTCATTAGGACCCTTGAGACTCGAATATGCTTTCAATAATCAAAGAACAGGTAGATTTCACTTTGGAATTGGCCTAAGAAATTAGACAAACCATCTGTTCTTGTACGACTTCGACTCAATGACTCTTTTAGGTAAACCTTGTTACCCAACATATACCTCAAATGATCATAATTTTGATGATGAGATAAATGATTTCCTCTAAATTTGAATAGTTATAACAAAAAAAATGTATTGTATTGAATTTTTTTTAGCAAAGCAACTCTTGAATTTTTATAAAGAAGTCCAAATATTTACAAAGCCCACAATTGAGCCCAAAAATTATTTACAATTGGCCCACGCCAAAAAACTCCCTGCAGATTAATTCTAAATCTACCCATTCCACTCTGCAGATTTAACGACTTCCTCATCTCTGCAGATTCAGAATTCATCGTCATTCAATTCCTCATCTACCCGTTCTTCCGCTTGAATGTATCCACTGCAGTTAAATAATCAGGATGAGTTGTGTTGATGAATGTAGATTTTCAGAAATTCCTTTGGGAATCTTTCCTAGTTCAGGTATGTATACCCGTGGGTTTCTCCTTTGGATTTCATGATCTCATATGTTCTTTGTTTGATTTTGTCAACAATATCTTGTGGGCATGTAGGGACATCTTCAAAGATCAAACGGTTTCTGGCTAACCAAATTTGGCAAACTGTCGAAATCCAAAATGTATTCCACAATTTGCGATCTCTCTGGTTGGATACTTGCTGCATATGTTGCACGAAGCTCGGCCATGGATCTAGGTGATGGATCAATCTGCTTCCTCCAATCCAGGTATAGAACTTCTGCCAAATTATGTTTGTTTCTGGGCATTGGCAGAATAAATGGCTGACAGATTCATTGGCCAATCTGCATTGTATGCATTCCAAGTCGATTAAGTGAACACCTCTGATGTGTAGGTTGTCCAATGTAGGAATTTTGTCTTGCATCATTCTCCAAGTGAAGGCAATTTCTTTCAGCGGAGCCACAGTTTGCCACGATAGTCCAAGATGTGCATTTGTTGTATCCATCGCACCAGAGGTATTTCTGATTTCCTTGTATGCTGTGCTTACAGTATAGCTCCCTGTCTGACTAGGTTTCCATGTCCAATTATCTCCTCCATCCATTCTAGCTGTGTATGCTGCAATAGATTCCTGAATTTCATCGCATAGAGCTTGCTCTGTATCACTCAGTATTCTGCTCCATTGCCATAGCTAGATTGTCTGTCCTAACTCATTAGTAGATTGCTTACTTGCTATCAGTGTGTATTTATCAGTTGCAATATAATACAATGTGGGGTATAGATCACATAATCTGTAGTCTGCACACCATTTGTCCTCCCAAAAGTAAGTGTCTTAGCCATCTCTCACAGTTTTAGAGCTGTTTTTCCAAAACCATTCTCAGATCTTATCAGTTCAATCAGCATTTTCCACCAGTCAGAAGCAGTATGGATATTCGGCATAGTACTCTCAAATAGTAGAGTTCGATAGAAATCTCCATATTTATTCTCCAGCACTATCTTCCAAGTTGATTCATCTTGATTTTATAGTAACTTCCAACAAAGTTTTCCCAGCTGTGCATCATTAAATTCTGTCAAACTTCGGATGCCTAGTCCTCCATTAGGTAGTTCTTGGCAAACTGTTTTCCAAGATACTCATGCAATTTTGTTCCTTTCACTGTCTTTTCCTCCTCATAGGAATTTTCTTTCCATTTTAACCAGTTTTTTAATCACTGATTTTGGAGCTTTATAGATCATCATATAGTATACTGGGATGCTTGTAAACACTGCTTTCAGCAGAATGATCCTCCCTCCAAAAGATAGATAGTGGAGATCCCAACTATGTAGCTTTGTAGAGATTTTTTCCATGACTTGATTCCATAGTCTACAAGATCTTTCTTTTTCACCAATAGGAAGCCCTAGATACTGAAACGGTACTAAATCAGTCTTACATCTCAGAATCTTGGCCATTTCACTTAACTCTCTGTCAGGAACATTGATCTCAAGCAGTTTACTCTTTGAATAATTCACTTGTAATCCACTGATAAGCTCCAAATTTCTGAGAGCAAGTTTGGTCGTTATGATATCATTTTCTGTTCCATTCCCTATAATTAGGGTGTCATCCAGCGAACTGTAGTTGTCTTAAGTTCACTTCTCCAATAGAGGAGCCTTTGTACAAGTTTGCTTCATAGGTTGCCTTCAGGATCCACTCTAACGCCTCTGTTGCTATTAGAAATAGGAATGGGGATAAGAGATCTCCCTGTCAGAGGCCTCTTTGGGGTTTGAATTCTCTGATTGGGCTTCCATTTACCAGAATAGAAATAGTGGGGGTTGAGATACACTCGATAATCCATTGAATGAATTTTTCGCAAAAATTCATGTTTCTCATCATGTCCATCAGAAAATTCCAGTCCGCTGAGTCAAAAGCTCGTTGGAAATCCACTTTAAACATCGTTAATCTTCTCTTCGATTTTCTAGCTGAGTCTATTGCTTCATTGGCCACTATAACCCTTTCAGTGATGCTTCCGTTTTTCAAGAAACTTGTTTGGCTATGTGATATTAGACATGACAGTACTTCTTTCAATCTGCTAGCTGACAGCTTAGCCAAAACTTTATATCCACTGTTTATAAGTGAGATAGGTCTGAAATTCTCTCGGTTTTTCGGTCTGTCAATCTTTGCTGCTAGGATAACAAAGGTTGCATTCAATCTAGGGGAGAAAGCCCATGAAAGGCCTGTATGATAGAATTCTTGCAGAAAGACCATGAAATCTGCTTTAGCACATCCCAGAATTTCAACATAAATTTAAAGTTGATCCCATCTAGAGCAGGAGATTTTTCTCCATTGCAGCTCCATCTGTAATTATTTCAAAATTTACTTCTAATTCCGTTTAGGGTTTAGGATAGTGGATTTTAGAAGTAAATTTTGAAATAATTACAGAATTGCCACAATATCAAACCTCCCAGAACCAATTCTAAGGTAGTTTTAATTTTTGGACTTTTGTGGATTTTTCCAATGACGGAATTAGACAAAAACTGGGGTTGGGCTAAAACTTTAGGATCCATTTTCTTTTTTAAATTTTATAATAAATAATAAAATAAGGAACCAATCTCACCATTCTGTTGAGGGGTGAAGTTATGATGGCGTACATCCTACTCTCCCCAAACGCTGCCTAAGGGCGAGATTTACTTGGTATGTTTAGTTTGGTTTTATAAAAAATATTAAAATAATATTAAATATCATAACAAAATCTTAATCAAGTTACTAAATGCCTGTTTTGCGCGAGGTGCTTTTGATTCTAATTATGCTTATAAGCACCTTTTAAAATAAAATGGTGTTTTGCGTAATACAAGTACTAGTGTTTGTGCTTTATTTTACAACCTCACTTTTCTTAAAAATAAGCACCTCATAACATGCTTTTTTTCCTTCTTAAAAATAAGCATAATATTTTCGTAATAATATCAAATTAAAAATAAATTTATGACAATATTGCCATCCAATCTTCTTTGCTGACACCGGTTGGTTACGGAGATGCTCTTCTGCAAATCCTATCTTCGACTTGGGCGGGTGCTGTAGCCAATCCAAAGAAGAAACCATTTCTCCTTCTAAAGAAGTACTAGTGCAAGAATAACCCCTACAAGGAGGAGTGAAAATAGAATGCAATTATTATAAGAAATTGTATTGTAATCAAATGTGATACATGGCTGACATTGTACATAATTGAAGACGTTTTACACTGGTTGTAAAGGATAAGGGATAGAAAAAGAAAATCCTTTTTGAATTCGTAAAGAAGACGAATTCTTATGTAAAAAAGAAGACGAATTGTTTGGTATTCGAGAAGGAATTTTTATGTTTTTACCATAAAACAAAATTGAATTTAAATTGTTAAATGAAGGTTATTTTTGTAATCTACGATAATTCTGTTATATTAAAATTTTAAATTATTATTTTTAAACATTTGTGCAAAACACTACAGATTCTAAAAATAAGAAGAAGTAGTAAAGAAGTATTAGTATTTATGCGCAAAACATACCTTAAAGAGAAAGGAGGTGTCCGATCGTGGTCTTTATGCACATGATGATTTAGTAATTCCATTGTCAAGTACAAAGTTCTTGAAGAAAAAAAATACCATTAAAAAGCCTATTTTTTTGGGGTAAGCAAAACATTTTATACCATAATAAAATCCGTACAAAATTTACAATCCCACATCTATTTTAAGGTAAAAATTACATACATCCTCTTAAGCAACTTTGTGGATTCCTCATCTATTCACTAATGCCATACAAAAAACTGACCATTTTTACTCTTTACTCTCAACCATTGCCAGGTGCAGCACCCGACGAACCACATCCTGGCCATTGAGTTGTCTGCCTTGAAAATGTTGCATATTTCTAGCATTCCAAACATTCCATATAGCAACCATCCATACACTTTTCCAGCAATCAGATTTGATATCAGGTGGTTTCCTTCACATAAAGTCATTAAAATCATGAGGTATAAGCTGTTGTACCTACAACCAGCTCCAGATTTCCTTCCAAACATTCTTCACGAATTTGCAGTTCATAAAGATGTGCTCCTCTGTCTCATCCTCTTCACCACACATTATACATTCAGCTCCCATCGTCATGTGTAAGATCCCTCTTCTTTTTAGGTTCACTTCGGTTGGTAATCTCCCTTGCCAGGTTCTCCAGCAATAAATAGAGACTTTCTTGGGTACAAGTTTACACCAAGCTTGCTTTAGCATTTTTGTTTCTTCCTCTTCTATCACCGGTGTTCTTAGCTCCTGCAGCAGATTATAAGCAATCCTGTTGTGATATTGTCCTGTTTGGGAATCCTGGCAGCCCCATATATCTTTTTTGTCTACCTGCAAAACAGTGAAAGATAAGATATGTTTCAACTCCTCCCATTCCTCCATTTCCCAGTCATGTAGGTTTCTTCTCCAGCTCCATTTCCATTCCCAAACTCCTTCATTCCATTCCCCATGTCCTGCTATCTTACCTCCCGCTAGATTATCTAATCTATACAGCCTTTCGAAGCAATCTTTTAATGTTGCCAGATTAAAAAGCCTACTTAATAATCTATATATTTGGTTTTGCATATCCTAAAATGACTAGCTTTTTTTAGGTAGGTAAATGGGAGAAATACTCTCTCCTCTCCTGTATTTGAGAGTATTTACACTCCCGACTAATCTAGGGGGTCTGCACCCAGCCCAAAGACTCTTATGGATTAGGCCTGACCAAGCATTTTTGTTGTGACTTGAACTCGAGACTAGCTTCTTCTCATCATTTGCCTGGGAAAAAATATAGTACCAACACGGGTCATATAGTAGGTGAGTGATGGGATTTACAGCTTAACAAATTATTTTGGGTATAAATTTAGCAGAGGAAAACATCACACACGCCCTTTTTCGGATTGATATCATAACTCTAACTTCAAATATTCAAAAACAAAACAGGAAGAAAATGAAGAAGTAATGTGATAAATTTGGAAGCATGACAACTGATGCATTCTCATCCTGTATTGGTTCTCATCTGTCAAAACCTCCTATTTGTCCGAAATACTATCCATAAAAGGGAATAGAATTAGCTACAGATACAGCAACGACGTGAAATAGGCCATAAGGTCTCATAACAATCGCTGAGCCATTAAGAAAGACTTGGTGAATAGAGAAACATACATTTTCTCATGAATATAATTGAAACTTAAGCAGCTCTCACAATGTAAATAAACGTGCAATGTAATAAGCGAAATTATATGAGGAATTATAAAAAACACGAGAGTTTACGTAGTTTGGCAATAGCCTACGTCCACAGGAAGAGCTCTTCCTTTTCTGTGTGTTTTGTATGCTCTCATTTACAAGTATTTATAGGCACACACCACTAATTACAATCACTTCCAATCAGGGATGTGATCCCTATTATTTAGGATCACACAACAAGGAAAGAATTTGGTCAAATCCTTTCTTTAACGCAATGAAATGCACCTCTTTCAGCGAATGGATGTTTACCAAGGCATAAGATGCCGGAGATTTATTTTTTCGAAAGGTGACTGGAATGACTCAATGATTATGTTCTCTATCTGGTAATGAGAGCTTAGGTCCTTTCTCCTACCTATCTCCCCCAAGCACAAAAGGAAATGTTGGGTGTGGGCTCATAATCCAATCCATTATAAAGCCCGAGTCAAGGTCCGAAGAGGGTGTACTCCTATTCCTACTCCTAATGTAGTCTGTCTCCTAATGTTACCGTGTCATTTCGTTGTTTTTTCTTTCATTTTGCAGTATAAAAAGCCCTTAAAACGCTCCGTAAAAACTGTTAAAACATAAAACCATAATGATTTATCGTAGGAGCGCGCTGCTGTGCATCTTGCGAAGTTTATTTTTTTGCGAAGTTTATTTTTTTGCGAAGTTTATAATTTGTTTGGGTTGGATTTATTCCTCCCTTTTTGTTGTCTTTTGTTGTTCGGGCTTTTTTTAGACAAAACAAAAGAAATGAAGGCATTGTGGCTCAAAAATCAGGACCACACTACAAACCCAATTAGACATTCAAATTGGGGGCTAAGACCTCATCCAATAGGGGACCACTTTTTTTTAAAATACATATAAATAAATATTATTCACTAGTTATCATTATCTAAATTAAATGAAGTTCGATTTTACTATCAGAATTTCATATGCATTTTTTATTCTTAAATACTAGTTCCTAAAATGAGTTGTACCCTAAAATCAAAGTCACTAACTGGTTCTATAATGTCAATATTACGGTGACTTCAGACCGGTCATAAATTTTAATTTCGAAAATTAAAATAGACTCAGTGTTCAAGTTTTTTCACGATAAATCTATCTTTAAAAAACAATTCAAAATTCTTTCCTTAATGAGTTTCTGAGTCCGACTTAAATAGGAAGATGTGTGCAGGTACGCGTGTGTGGATTAACTTAAATAACACTACATTTCTATTTAAATTGATTGATATTTGTGTGAGACATTATAACCATTCCATCTGATGCTCCAATCCCATATAATGGCCATTCAAACCCTCTGTTTTTGTATGACTATTTGGTCAGGAACATGATCATTTATTGACCCCAGCCTACAGCACAAACATTGTTTGGTGGATAATATCAGATTTCTGATGCAAAAAAGTTTGTACTATTCCATTCCATGCTCAAGTCATTCTCAAATGTACCAGCGATATAACTCAAAAACTTCAGTCAGATGTACTAAGAGGAGAAATCTCAGTCACACTGGGCGTTGGATCATAAATAGGTCATACAAAAAACATACTGTAGACTGGTGTATTACCCTGCCTAGTAATTGTATCAATACACAATACAACAGTATGTATAACATATATGTGTGCAGTGATTTTTATTGTTTAATGTTGACAAAATCGTGCTGCGTCTAGAACTATGAGAAAAGATGTCAGAAGTGTTGGTAAATGGCGTGACAAGTTTTGTAGAGGCAGAGGTCAAGATAGAGGGAACACCAAACATAGTTTCTCTTGTAATGTAACAATGGAAACAGAGAGTAAATCATATTGTATTATACACCTCGTGATGTCTCGTGATTCGAGATCAAGAATATACGTGCACATAATGTGTATATATCATTTTTTTTAAAAAATTTATTGGGCGGCGATAAGTTGAATATATCATAAGGTTTGTTATACTAGCAAAAAGATCACCCCTTTTTATTTGGGCTCAGATCTCATGCGCATAAGTGCGCGCGTAGGCCAACTTAAATAGAAAGATATGGATTACTTTCATTAAAATCTTGAGCCATATGATATATTATATCATTACATTCCTATTTAAGTTTTTTCTTCTTTACTTTTTTCGAACATGTATGAATCAAGGAAAATCGAGTAAGATGAGTAGAATTATTCTAATCATGATATCACAGCTACACATATCCAAATCTATGGAAAAGAGAGGCCAACCGAATCCCATTGGTTGTGTTGGTGATTTTACAAAATTTAACAACATTTACATATAGAAATTAAGAACACTGATTTTTACGTGGTTCGGGAAGAAATCTCTACTCCACGGTTGAGGCGCCTCCTCCTCCTTTCTTGTTTTTCTTTTTCTGTTTTGTTGTTTTCCTCCATTACAATACATGGATTTATAGTGTAGATTTACCCTAGCCACTACCCTAATTAACTCCTACAAGTCAAGGATTAATATAAGGTAGGATTTATAATTGATCCTTACCTTATTTACATACTGTTATTTCTTACACTGCCTCTCAAGTTCGGTGTGGGATGTCCAACACCTTGCCCAATATGTCATGAAAAATACGTCCGTTCACGGCCTTGGTCAGAATGTCTACTAGCTGGTCTTCAGACCATACAAATGGGAGTGCAATTACCCCATCTTCAAGTTTTTTCTTGATAAAGTGCCGATCAACTTCAACATGTTTTGTCCTATCGTGCTAGACTGGATTTTGTGCAATCTAGATGGTTGCTCGATTATCACACTTCAAGGGACACGCTCCGGATGGCTAGAACCCCAATTCTGTCATCAGTTTATGTACCCATAGAACTTCAGTTAATCCACATGCAACTCTTCGGAATTCTTCTTCTGCACTAGAGAGCGCGACTACCTTTTGCTTCTTGCTTCTCGAAGTGACAAGATTTCCACCAATAATAGTGAAGTATCCTGATGTCGACCTTCTATCAACTGGATTACTTGCCCAATCAGCGTCAGTGTAAGCTTCAATCTCTAAGTGCCCATTTTTCTGAAAAAGTATCCCTGTATCGGGAGAACCCTTCAAACATCTCAGAATCCGTAGTGCTGCATCCATATGTTCTCTCTGGGGATTGTGCATACACTGACTCACAACCCCAACTGCATATGCAATATTCGATTGTGTATGTGCCAGATATATGAGCTTACCTACCAAGTATTGGTAGCAAGCTTTGTCTGCTCCTTCTCCTTTTTCTTTCATCTTTAGGCCATGATTTATTACCATCGGTGTATCTGCTGGCTTGCACTCAAGTAATCATGTCTCTGCCAGAAGGTCTAAAACATACTTCCTTTGTGAGATATAGATGCCCTGCTTGGATCAAGATACTTCAATTCCTAGGAAATACTTCAACATATCTAGGTCCTTCATCTCAAATTCCTCAAAAAGATTCTTTCTCAGCACTTCAATCTCCTCAATGTCGTCCCCAGTGATTATCATATCATCCACATAGATGATTAGGCATGTGACTCCTTGTCTTCGACGTTTTAGAAATAGAGTGTGGTCTGAGTGACTCTGGAGGTACCCATACTTCTTCAGTACCAATGCAAACCTTCCGAACCAGGCCTGAGGGGACTATTTCAGTCAATACAATGCCTTCTTTAATCTGCAAACTTCACCAGGTCGAAAGTCATCTGAAAACCCTGGAGGTCCACTCATATACACCTCCTCATTCAAGTTCCCGTGGAGAAAGGCATTCTTCACATCAAATTGATGCAGATGCCAATCTAGATTTGCAGCAACAGAGAATAGTACCCTGATAGTGTCAAGCTTGGCCACAGGTGAGAATGTTTCAGAGTAATCAATTCCATAGGTCTGCGTATAACCTTTAGCCACAAGCCGAGCTTTATACCTCTCAAAAGATCAATCTGCTCCTTTCTTGACTGTGTACACCCATCTGCATCCAACTAGTTTCTTACTGGGGGGCAACTAGCATCTTTCCCAAGCAATATTTTTAACTAGTGCACTCATTTCCACTTTCATAGCTTGTCTCCACTTAGTATCCTTTAGGGCCTCAACCTCATTCCGAGGTACATCATCAGAGTATATAGTAGCAGCAAAGACTCGTGCGGCCTCGGTAAGGCTCTCCGTTACCATATCAGCCACAGGGTATCTCTGAGATCTTAATGTGTGATCCGGTGTATAATTTTGGTTTAACACTTGTAGTAGCTCGTGGAGGCAGAGCATACTTAAGTGTTACGGGACAGTCTCCTGCATCACAATGAGTCACAGAGTCCATAAGAATAGAAGAAGGAACTTCAGCGGACGGTGTATTTACCTGAATATTCGATGAAGAAGGTAACTGAGATGGCTCCTCGTGATCTGGCTGTATTATGTTGATGTCGTGTCTCGATGAAGGTGGTATATTTTCCTCATGGTCTGGCTCTCATGCGTGAGGCACATGAGTTGATGACGGCGAATGTATAGCTGGTGCGTGAGGCACATAAGACGTATGCGTCAGAGTGGTGTGACCCAAATCTGGAGGTGCGTGAGTCAACTGTGGCGCTGACACAGATGATGCTAGCCAGTCAAGTGAGTCGGAATCTAAACTCTCCCCCTGATGACTTACTTGAGTCGGTGGGTAATAATACTCAGTTTCAACGAAATCACAATCAGTAGTGGTAACAACTCGATGGGTACGAGGGTTATAACACCGATGCCCCTTCTGGAGACTCCCATACCCCACAAATACACATTTTTCAGCACACGCATCCAACTTTGTTCGATGAATTTTTCGGACATGAATATAGACAGAGCATCCAAACACCAGTGGAGTTAAAGATATAGACGGAAAAACATGAGTAAAATCAGACAAAGCTTGAATATGAGTACGGAATTTCAAAATTTGTGTGGGTAGGTGATTAGCCAAATATATGGAAGTGGCTATTGCCTCTGGCCAAAAAGTGCCAGGTGCATGAGACTCAAACATTAATGCATGAGTTATTTTAAGGAGGAATCTATTCTTCCTTTCAGCAACCCCATTTTGCTGAGGAGAGTAGGCACATGAAGTTTGCTGCAAAATCCCATTTTCAGAACAAAAGTCCATCATTTGGTGATTTACAAATTCACCCACATTATCAGATCGAAGAACTTGAAGTTTTTTGTCAAACTGAGTAGAAACCATGCGATAAAAATAAGTGAATTTTTCAAAAATTTCAGACTTGTTTTGTAAGAAGCAAACCCATATCATACGTGAACAATCATCAATAAAGAGTACGAAATATCGAAATCCTTAACCCCCAATAACAGGGGCAGGTCCTGAAACATCGGAATGTAGTAGAGCAAATAAACTCTGAACAAGAGAATATTTTGACAAAAAAGGTTACCGATGACTCTTTACTAAAACGCAAGTTTCACAATAAAAAGGGTTTCTAGAAAGCTTCGGAAATATTTTACTAAGATAGGAATGAGAGAGATGACCCAGACGATGATGCCATAGCCAACTTTGGGAATTCGGTGTCACGAGTCAAAAGTGTTCATCCCTCTGAAGTTACTTCATTGACACAATACAAATCATCCCCTTCAGTGCCACGCTCAATGATCTTTCTCGAATGGATATCCTGTAAAATACAAAACGTCGAATACATTAGCACAACACAGTTTAATTCCTTCGAGATTTGACTAATCGAAAGTAATTTATATGACATGGACGGCACATATAAACACTTGGATAGTCTAATGGAAGGGGTGATCCCGATTATGCCGGCATTTTTCACTGGGACAAATGTTCTGTCGGCGGTCTGTACCACCTTTTTTGATGACTCCTGCGCTTCAATAATATCAGAAAAATCATGAGTAATCGTATCCGTTGCTCCACAATCAAATATCCATTCGGATTTCTTCCTTGAAATGGGCTCTTTTATAATGTGGGCTGCAGAAAAAATATCAGAATAATCCAATTTGCCAAAATCGGGCCCTATTTTCACAGACTTCAATTTTTCCGAAGGCCCAATTTCCGATTTTCCAGAATTAGGCCCGATTTCACTGTCTAATAAATCATCAGAATTACCGAAACATCCCTGTCAAAAGAATTTCGCTGAACTAATGGTTGAGGAGCAATTTGGTAGTTTCACAGTCTCCGCTCGATTTTTAATACCTGGTTTGCGGGTGACTCTAGCCCGAGTCGCCATTTATTTGGGTCTCCACTTCCGAAATTCGGATCCCGTGCCCTAGGTTTGCACTGCCCGTCTCTCCAGCCGGATCTTCTTGTTCGTTGGGGAATTGGGTGTGACTGTCGTCTGAAATGGCGGCACGGCTGCCTCTTCGTTCCCGATTCGTCCGTCCGCCTTGATTTGGCTGGAACTGACCATTATATTTGTAACAGTCTCGCTGCCAGTGTCCCGAAATTTGGCAGAAATCACAGTACGACCGCCGATAGGATGTAGCACCATTTTGGGTGGTGTTTTCTGATCGGGAATCCTTCTGTGCTGGTAAGGTTACAGTCCCTCTCGATTCTTGCTGTTTTTCCATCCCGTATGTATGTAGTCCAACCCCGATGTCACCCAGTGATGTAGAATTTGACCCGATGGGGGCTGTGCTAGAAGATTACCAGATCTGGCTTCGTGCGGCCTCCCGTCGAATAGTCGCATACGCGACATTTACTGAGGGTAAGGGAGATTCTTTCAAGATATCCCTTGTTATGGCTTCATACTCCTTATTGAGGCCGGATAAGAACTTAAACAGTCTGTGTTCTTCTTGAATGTGATTATACTTTGTGATATCTTCAATACACTTCATTGGATTCGGCTTTCTCCTGTCAATTTCAGTCCAAAGTGAGTTGCATAAAGAGTAGTATTTTTCTACTTGCAGTGAGCCCTGTATGATTCTGTCTGCTTTCGTGATTAGATCAAATACTTGTAATGAGTCCTCACTGCCGGAATTGAAAGTCCGCTCGAATATCTTCCATAACTCAAATGAGTTCAGGTAGTATATGAACTGGTTTACCAGTTGTTTGTCAATGGAACGAGTTATCCATTGAAACACTTGTGTGTCCCTTTTTTGCCAATATTTGTAGTCTGGATCGTCTTTAGCCGATTCTTTTGCATCTTCGGTGATATAGTCTAGACGATCCTTGCCGATGATGGCCATTTCCATCATTCTAGCCCAAAGTACGTAGTTGTCTCCGTCATGTTTTGTGTCAATGATGGAAGAACCTCATCTCCTTTCTCGGATTTGCAGGTGTCTGTCTGAGACTGTAAGTACTGGGCAAACTGGTGGGATAGGTATCCCTGAAGTTCGGTTCTGAAGATAACAATCTCGCCGCCTTGCTTGTCCTTCTCCATGATGTATGAGTTGGTTTCGTGGCCTAAAATTGGCTGCAAGGTAGATGAAGATCCAGGTTTTCGACCTGCTCCGATACCATATAGAAATTAAGATCACGGATTTTTACGTGATTCTGGAAGAAATCCCTACTCCACGGTTGAGGCGCCTCCTCCTCTTTACTTGTTTTTCTTTTTCTGTTGTGTTGTTTTCCTCCATTACAATACAGGGATTTATAGTGTAGATTTACCCCAGCCACTCCCCTAATCAACTCCTACAGATCAGGGATTAATATAAGGTAGGATTTATAATTGATCCATACCTTATTTACATACTGCTATTTATAACATTGCAAAGAACATCAGTTGAGCATAATTCTATTGTATTATTCAAGGTAATAAAAGATTAGGCCTGTCCAATCGGTCGGTCGATACTGGTTCGGCTTACAATCGGTACTAGAACCGACCATAATCCGACACCAGCTTTTGGAGCCGGTACAGGTATCGGTACCATCCCGGTACCGGTTCTATTCTGTATCGATCGATACCAGGCCGGTACCGTTTTTAAATTTTTTAATAAATAAAAATAAAAAATATTTTCAATTGAAAAAAATAAAAAAATATATTTTAAATTG
>JAOYMZ010017298.1:0-19241 GCA_025802335.1 Pinguicula primuliflora
CCAATCATTAGTATGTATGTATGGTACAACTAATGGTTATATACATGACTAGAGCAAAACCATCAGAATAAATACTTAAATTATCCTCCAGCCAAGAATCTCTTGCCATAAGGCTTCTGAAGAATTTTGGATCTAGCTCCATAAAACCACCACGAATGTCTTTCGGACAACGTTCTTCATCCCTCATCTCCATCCAACGTTTTAGACATCCCAGGCATTGATTGAATTCATCTCTCGCACCTGTGTGGGCATCTGGATTGTAAAGTGTCTTCGTCCTCTTAGTTTTAGGCCGTGGAAATATTAAGTGTTGGTGTTTTGACGGCCGCCGTTTTCTCTTATTACTCCAAACCATTTCTTGTTCTTTACCAGTTTCTTCATTTACGATCGGTGCAGACGTAGCCATAACATCTCCAACGTATAAGTCTTCTGGATGTACAGGATCAGGTGGCACACCCGTGTCTTCCAACCACCATGTAGGGTTGCCGTATATGTACGTGTATGAATATTCATTTTTGGCACCAGATGGTTTCATAGAGGAGGTGCCTGGTTTAGAGGAGGTGCCTTGTTTTGAGGCAGCGACTGGCTCCACATAGTCGACTGGCTCCGCAGGGGCGTCGACTGGCTCCGCAGGGGCATCGACTAGCTCCACAGTGGTGTCGACTGGCTCCACAGAGGCGACATTCATGTTAACCATATCATCGACGGGCTTGGTTCCAAGACATTCCAGACTCCGAATCCTGTTCCGCAACTCTTCAATTTCTATTTCTTTCACTACACTTTCCTGATAAAGCTTAATAGTTGCGGCGATTTGTTTTTTTATGTTTTTCCCTAACCCCCATCAAAAACTTTATGACATTCCAGAGTTCATCCACCATCTTCTTATTTTCAACCGAGGAATTAGCCCTGGAATCGGGAAATGCAGTCCTGTGACTCGTCGGAACAGGCCGTGGAGTAGTAGGATGAGAATCATGAGATGGTTGTGGCAAGGCATTGAGCTGCCTTTCCTCAGTGATAGATCGTCTTCTTCTTCGTGGGAGTCGTCCGCAAAACCCCCCCAGACCAAGACGTCTTGATCAATTCCACTAATTTAGTGATCCGCTCATCCGTACAGTCAAGAACATCCTCAATATCCTTCATATATGGCATCCCACTCTCTTCCCTCTGAAGGTTTCATGATCGGATAAAGAACATCCTGGGAGAGAAATCGAAAAAACAACTGTTAGGTTAGGAACGTGCATCGTTCGTGCATGGCCTCGTATACGTAGAGTGGATTCATCCTGACAGGCATGTATACGGGAACGCCCAATCATGCTTAGGGTGGGTGAATCACGACAGGTGTTATTTACCTGGAAGAATGCATACGTGAATTCTGCATGACCTTGTAAATACGGGGTGGGTGAATCATGACAGACTTGTATACGGGGCTGCAAATCATGCTTAGGAGGAGTGAATCACGACAGGCGTGATTTACTCGGAATAATGCATACGGGAATTCTGCATGGTTCCGTATATGTAGGGTGGGTGAATCACGACAGGCATGATTTACGCGAAATAATGCATACGAGAATTCCACATGGCCCCGTATATGCAGAATAGATGAATCACGACAGACGTGATTATGAGAATTATGAATGTTACGGTCCGAGCCCGTACACAGAGATGCATGTGAACATCACCCCAGATTGAGGCATGTGGTTCCTTACCCTTTTGTTGCGGAAAGCATCAATGATTTCTTCCTGACTGCTCATCGTCGGACGGCAACTCTAGTTCTGGCACCTGGGAAATCTTATCGTGCTTCCATCACCTATACGGTTGCCACACATTGGGGAGAGCTTGATAATTGCTTCCAACGCCCAAATCTGTTTCAATGGAATACACATACTTCTTAGTTCCATCTTCACGTTAGACTCTATATACGAAAATAATAATAAATGATAAACGACTCACATGAGAGCAAATTGGAAACTTGTCAGCGTGTAAGTCTCTTTTTGCCTTCGTTCACGATACTTTGATTACTTGACCCTAAGGTCTTTAAGACCGACGCTATGGACGATCTCCACGTAAACTTTATTGCCCCATAAATAGGTATTAAACGTGGAGAGATCATTTACCATTCTCACAGTAAGTTCATCGACTTTTTTCTTTGAATCACCTTCACGGATCACACCCTCTAGTAGGTATAATATTGATAGCTTGACCCTGTCCTCAGACAATTGCCGCTCAGCAGCCGCATCAGACTTCGTCCTCTTTCTCTTCTTTGTCTGAGCCCTGTCCTCAGGCAATTGCACGTCATCGTTATCCTTTTTTTTGGTCAATTCCATCCACTTCTTCTTGAGGTTTTTAAATATGAGGTGTGTGAGTCCTTTGAAGTACTCATCTCTTATTTGATTATCACGCGCAGAATTATCCGGATCTAGCTTCTTCGAGCATTTCAACCTTGTCACCATTGCAAACTCATGGATACCAAAACAGATTGATTTCCCTTCTATAAAAAACTAGAGCTCCATTCGCTTTGGCGTATCGATCCGTCTTAGCATTAAGAAATGGGCAAGTTGCCCGGGGAACGTAGTCCGTTGTGATGTCCAAGAATCATCCAAGTCCAGTAAATGCTCAAAACAGCTTCTTCGGATTTGGGCGAGCTCCCATTTTGTCAAACTCTCCTTTATCTCCCCTATAATCCGCAGGGACTGGCACACCGTCACCTTCACTGGGAACTCCACATGCGCGTTATTATAGACTTCCGATGATAGGTATGTTGGAATGCTGAACAGTTCAGGTGTATCAGGGCGTATGAGCACCTGTGTATATGTTTTACACAATCAAACATAATCTCTAAGAGAATTTATCAAACAAAACTGTAGATTAGTAATATGGGGTCCGTTCCTAACCCGACTAATGGAGTCGTGTAATCATGTCGCAATGTACAAATTTCATTCAAAATGCCTACCGTCAGATTCCGAGATGGGGAATGACTTGCAATGTGTCCATCGGAGTCATCTCCCACCATCAAACCCACATTTCTCGACGTTTTCGTGCCGTCCATAGCACAATTTCCCACCCACGGCATTTCAACAAGTTCTCTTAAAACTGTTGCTGCTCTTCCTTCCCGCGAAGAGTTGTTCGTATTTGAGGCATTCTCGCCGGATATTTGATCACCAGAAATTTGTACGTGTTTTGGTGTATGCGTGTTCGACGATTTCTCCATCGTGTTGAAGGCGATTTGAGTCGAGGTTTTCGGGTTTTCTTGGCGGTGAGATAAAAAGTCTTTCGGCGATTTGACTTGATTAGAATGTATTATGACGGTTTACTATTTTATTTCTTTCCTTCCTTTTTTAATACCTTTTAAGTAAAAGAACAATAAAAGTAAATCAAAAATGAAATAGGAGGTTACATTTCGAAATAGAATTTTCGTGGAGGTTACTTATCCAATTATTCCATAAAATTAACACCAACGAAATCATCTGTAAACTCATTGAAACATGTAGATTTTGGTTTTATGTGTAATTTTTTCATTAGTGAGACAATTTCCAATAATGTACATGAATATTAATTGAAATTGGAAAATTATATAGTAGAGGGATTCTTTGTTTAGCTGTTTTTCAAAATAATTAGTTACTATAATTAATTTTAAAAAAATGTTATAAGATATCTCTATGGTCCACGACATCTCCCACACCCTCTCACATTCCTAAATACAAGGGTCCCAAACGCACCAACATGTGTGTGTGCTCCCACATGATGTAAGTGGAGAATGTGGAGTTGTGCACATATTTGGGAATGCTTTATAGTGGGACTCCAATTTTAAATCATAAGAATATTTGTCAATTAATTATAAAGCATCTTAGCAATTATATTATTTTTAAGGAAAATGCTGAATGACCAGAAATTCCAAGGCCATAATATTCTGGTCCGACATTTGCACTGCATAAAGATCCACCAGGAGGAACAGCATGTGGGTCGGCGGTTTTATTTTGGTAAGTGTGCATGCTTCTTTTCTTTTCTAATTTTTTTAATTTGAATATTATAATATTATTTTTATTAATATTTTAATAAACTTTTCATTTTTCCTATAATTTGAAATTTTCGGCAAAACGCTTATCGTTTGCCGAAATGAAGGCCGTTATAATTATCAGCGCGTCGTACGCTTTCATTTGACATGCGACTTTATGTAGTTTCGATATATTTATTATTTAATTATTTATTTAAGATTTTATTGGATTTGGGTTTAGGATTAATAGAATTTTGGGTTTAGTTTTTCGGCGGCGAAGCCGTCGTAATATTAATAATCATTTTTAATAAAGTTTAGCATTTAAGGTTGGTAGGGTCTAGGGTTTAGATTTTAGGGTTTTAGTTTTTTGGCGGCGAAGCCGCCGTAATATTGATTACTATTTTTAATAAAGTTTAGCCTTTTTGGTTTGTAGGGTTTGGATTTATAGGGTTTAGAATTTAGCATTTAAGTTCAGGGTTTAGAGTTTAGGTTTAGGGTTTTAGTTTTTCGGCGATTCATCGCCGTAATATTGATTACTATTTTTAATAAAGTTTAACATTTTTGATTCGTAAAATTTATGATTTAGGGTTTAGGGTTTGAATTTAGTGTTTTAATTTTAGCGTTTAGGAATCATAAAATTAATCTAAATCGTATAAATTTTAAGCACTAAATATTGTAAGATTATTAATAAAATAATAATTGATAATTAATAAATAAATATTTTATTAATATTTTAATGGGACCAGAATTTTAGGGCTCAAAAATTCTGATCTCCTAGCATTCCCTATTTTTAAATAATAAAATTAATAAGTCTTTTAAATATGACTTTGTTTTCGCATTAGCACGTTTATGATGAGTTGTTTTACAAGTTATTGAATTTCAATTGTATAAAAAATAAATCTTTTCACCGTCTCATACCTATCTGCTCGGCGCCCAAACTCAGCTTGAAGGGGGAAGAACCCTAGAATTGTTGAAGCGATGTCGTACGATGACGTGGAGATCGAGGACATGGAGTGGAACGAGGAATTGCAGGCTTTCACCTACCCTTGCCCCTGTGGCGATCTCTTCCAGATAACTAAAGAGGAGTTGAAGATTGGCGAGGAAATTGCACGTTGCCCTAGTTGCTCGCTGTATATCACTGTTATCTATAACATGGAAGATTTTCAGGAGAGCTCCAACAATAAAATCGACCCGGCTAAGCCGCTGGCCGTCGCTGTAGCTTGAAAACTTTCAGTTTTTCACAAGTTTGCTGCCGTATTTATAGTTCTATGCTTCTTCGATGTGTGTGTGATATACTTTTGTTCGGTTGAGGTTGGTGCTGAGAAAGTTCCAATTTTGATGAGATTTTGTGATTCGTAATATAAGTCTTTACCTTTCAAGTGATTCTTCAATTTCAATTGAAGTTTTTCAACAGTTTGTATGCTGTAAAATTGTGTTCGTGCTTGTAAAAAGAATCCTTACAACATTTAGCTTGGAAATAAAAAGATTTATAGTGATTCTTGGCAGAACTTTGATATGTTAACTACATTTACTCCTGCATCTGTTGATAAAGAAAAAACCTGGAGAATTGATAAATTGATGAGTTCTCCCATATGGAGTTTATTATCCAGATTCCTCCATATTACAGATAAGCGATTTTGTGATCTCATGCTAATGATGTCAATTCATAACTACAAAAATGTATTCTCGTCAGGATAGGATCCAAATGTATTTGGACTTGGAGACTATACAAGTCTAAACGGGCTAAACGGGCTATAAACCCTAAAACTTTAAAGCCCGTATCCACCCATTTTTCGTTGTAAAAAATCGAATCGCTCATTTTGTTAAACGGATAAAGTCCAAACTGCCCGTTTTCTGAACTCAACCCGCCCGTATCCGCCCATTTTCTAAAATGGTTAAAACGGTCTGGGCTAAATGGTCCGGTCCGGGCAGACAACCCGTTTAGCCCGAACTGTTTGCCTCTCTCTACCCCCACCCCCCAAAAAAATCTTTTTTAACATTCGTGCTGAAGGCTCCAATGCGATGCCCCCTCCCCCCGCGTCCTCTTCCGCGTTAATGCCTTCTATGTCGCATTTCCTATTTAAGTTATATTTCTGGCTTCCATTTACCTACACCTCCAAAACTGATATAATTTGAAGTGCATATCTCCAAAACATATACAGTTTGAAGTGTTAGGGAGAGTAGCTACCAGTTTTTTTCTTATTTTCCAGAAGTATTTTTTAAATATTCATTCTTGTGCATTTGAAAAGTTTAATATTGAATTAATATTAATTTATTTTTTTATTTTATATGTTATGATATATTATAATGGATAATTTTAGCGGTTTTTTTATTGGCTTTCCGGTTCGAGTTCGGAAATTCCTGATTTAAATATGCTTCCGGAGTATGTCGCGCCAAGTTCATCAACTCAATATCCTGATTATTCACGTCAATCGTATCCAAATTATTCACCATATCCTTGTGCACCAAACCAAGATGTGTGGTCTCAATCGATGAGCCAACGAGGTTGTTCTCAGCCACAAAATAGTTGGATGTTGCCTCAAAGTAATTCAGCTAACAACTTGTCCCCTATTATCTATCCGGTAGGTGATACAACAGACATTGATGTAGACGACATCAATTCTGAACCTAACACTGCAGATGAAGGAGAGGATATGCAAACTATTCTGGTGCGGCCACAGGTAGATCATATGTATGATGGATCATATATTCCATATTATCATACGGCATGTCCTATGATAGGGAACTCAATGAGTATTTTCACCCCATTGAGCAGAAAATATTTCGACGAAGACTTAATTCTGATTGCAGAGAGTCAACTGTTCAGAGATAAGCCTCATACGCAATATTCGGTAATGAAGTATCATATTATAGTGGCGAAAGGGGAGTTTTGGGTGGTTAAGAGCGATAAAATACGGTGGTATATTGCATGTAAGCATCATTCCAAAGGTCAATGATGTGATTGGGTGCTAACTGCCTTTATAGACCTGATGACTGTAAATGGGAAACAACTTATATTGGGTCAGAGCACAGGTGTGATCCTAATGTGGTGATCGAGTACCACAGTAATCTGACGAAGACATTTGTTGCACACGAGTTACGCGGCCTAATCCGAAAAAATTCAGGTAATACAAATTTAATTTTCTGTTGCACATTTTTTATATATGTACGGCCGTAATCTGACGAAGATATTTTTATTTTTTAGGCTTCATGGCATATATGGCTCAGCAGTTGGTGCAAAACAGATATGGATTTGAGATTTGAGATTCAAAGACTTGGTGGGCAGTCCAACGTGCTAGTGAAATAGAGCATGCTATGTGAACATCTGGTGTTGCACGTCTATCTGCCTATCTCACGGCACTACAACATTGAGATCTGACACATATTGTGGATTGGAGACTTGAGGATACTGCCAACGCGAGTGAGAAGCAGCTGAAATCTGCATTTTGGGCCTTTGGGCCTTGCATCACTAGGCACCGACACTGTCAACTTGTTCTGTCTGTAGATGGAACCATCTATACTGCCCGTACCGGTTGAAATTACTTGTGGTGGTAACATTAGATATCAGTGGATACATATTGCCAGTTGCATTTGCAGTAGTAGATGAAGAGACCACTGAGGCGTGGTATTGGTTTCTTGAGAAGTTAGAAGAGCATGTTACGTCAAAGGATGGTAGGTGTCACTGCTTGATTTCAGACAGGGGTTCCTGAATTCTAAGAGCTATTCCTGACGTACGCGCATTCAATGGCGAAAGAGATGACTCTAAATTTTACCTACGCCATATATGCTCAAATCTAAATCCTGATTGTTAAGACAAAGTGGCCAATGGAATGAATGGAAAGCCGGTTCATGAGTTAGTCACTCAAAGTTTTACAGTCAGATGAACGAAATTTACTGATGAACATCCAAAAACACACGACTATCTGATGAACATCCCTCTTGAGATGTGGCCAATGTCGTATGATGGAGGACCACGGTGTGGAATAATGACCACGAATCAAATGGAGTGCTTTAATGGAGTGTTGAAGGGAGCCCAGCGATTGCCTATTACATCAATCGTGCAGCAGACGCATGATAGTTGCATTGACTACTTCAATGCACGAAGGAGTGATTGTTTGCGCATGACATCATCTCTTGATGCGTGGAGTGATAAAGTCAGAAGTTTTTATGAGCGAGCTGTGGTACGTGCTCCGATGCACGAAGTGTAGTCATTCGATCAAATTGAGGGTGGAATTCAATTTCAAGTGCAAGTTTATACTAAGGGCTCACGTGAACACCAATATATCAAGTTAAGTATCTACAATTGCTCATGTGGTAAGTAGTCTTGATACGGCATTCCGTGCTCACATTCGATATAGGTTAGTTTTTCATTAAAAAATATTTTACTAAATAACTTATATACTGATCTTAATATTCAAAAATTTGTAGACTTGCTGAAAATATCGCAAGGACCCCTTGGATTATTGCATTACGGAGGTGACTGTTATCGAGCTTATGCGAACGTATGAGTAACCATGGCATGCAAGGGGTCCACACATACAAGAACCAATTCTAGCATTTTCGTTGATACACAAATTTAAACTGAAGAAAAAGAAAAGAATCGATCGGAGAACAGCTTATAGAAGAATACATAATGAACAGGACGAAGGAGTAATTCCATCTCAAAATAGTGTAGGCAGACATCCTGATCGTGGGCGTGGTAGAGAACGTAGGTGTGGACGCCAAGCAAATGATGACGTACATATTGATTGATATTTATAGTATTATTTATTAAGCATTTGTGTCAATGGACACATATTATTAAACAATTTATTACGCAAAAGTCAATACAACAATTTAAATTTCAAACTAATTGTCCCCACCGAATTTCTCATTAATAAAACTTCTCTAAATTCATAGTCTTTAGATTTTTATACTTCTCAGTAAATTTCGTTTCGTCGTCCACCATAAGTAAATGGGTCGTTGGATCAATAAGCGCATTATTTGCCTATATAAATGCTTTAACACGAAAATACTGCATCTTTCACTATGAGAATTGATCCTTAACTTTACGATGATTTAGGGGATCTACGACAAAGGAGTCATAGGCCCTACTCCAATACCAGTGCACAAATTCAGACCTAAATTCGGAAATAGATACTTCACAGCCAATGTAATCCTCATCCTGCATATCAAGTTCCATAGCGAGATTTGCTGCTGCATTTAATATAGGCATGTGTCAGTTGTTATTCTCGCCCCAACCGGTATAGCTCATTGTATGTGAAATGGAAGACAGAAATGGAGGTATAGATAAATGGAAGCTAGAAATGCCATTTAAATTGGAGAGGCCACGCAGAAGGCAATAACAGGGAAGAGGGCGAGAGAAGAGGGGCGAGAAACATTGCGCTGCCTTCAGCACGGATGTTAATCCACGTAAAAGCACTCAGTGCGGTGCCCTTCAGCACTAAATACTTCAAAGCCGTAGGACAATTTAGTAAGTCCACAGCCTTAACTGAACACATACAAAAATTGACCGCATTTGTGCTCCTTATGTCCCTTCTATGGCTTCTCACGTGTGCAGTAATGATTATTCCATAAATGCTGCGGCAAGTTTTCATTTTTAATAATGGATACTTGACGAAAACTGATATACCCCAACCCCTTTATCCAACTTCCATCCCACCTCCGCCTATGTGGCACACCCACATCCACTTGTTTTGTTGGGTGTTGTTGGGTTTTATTTAAACAAGTGGACGTGGGTGGCAGAGGTGAGATGGAGGTGGGATACAGGGTGGGGTATAGCAGTTCTCCAAGACCAACATTGTGTATGTTGGAGGGCCCAGTAATAAAATGTGTGAGACACGTGCGTTATATCAAATTCCACTTATATCACAAAACTATGGTCCCACCCGCAACATTATTTGTCCGAACTACTATCAGTATGCTGTGCTTGATCATGAAATGTCATGGCCCCGGTTTTTGTTCGCTACCCAACATCCAGGCAGCGTAGGCCCAGCAACCTGGGCGGCTGGCCAGGCACTGAGGCGGCCGTCAGGATGGCCTCTAGCAGCCCGACTAATTTTTTATTTAAAAAAAATTGTGCGGGCAACGGCATGAACTCGAAAATGCCATATAACTTATATGGCGTTTTCACGAATACTGTCCAACATTGATATAGTTATAACTTATAAGCAAAAAAAGTTACATAAAAATGTGGGAAAATTACGAAAAAGATGTATCACCTGTAAAATCCACATCCAAGCAAGGCATCTATGATCTATGTATGTATAAGGTATACCATAGTTCACATCCACTCCATAGCATGCATCAAACTCATCCTCTTCCCACCAACTACTCTTTTTTTTTATAGGTAAGGTTATCAAACCTAAACCTCCATATTGAAAATTACTCAACTCACCGGTTGAGGTACTTGGATTCGATACCAACTACGATGATCTTTGATATATACAAAAACTAAAGCTCATGCATGCTGGGATTCAATACTGAATACTCTCCTTCATTTGGTGCTTCTACCTTAAAAGAGTTTCGTGACACCAGCTGCATTGGCATACCAATGATTTACGGTTCGACGAAGTTGAATGAGAATTTGGAGAGTAACTCGGGAACTCCACATATAACTGGGCCATACGTCTGCAAGAAAATAGTTTCAGAGTGAATCCTGGTAAAATACTCTCTCGCTAGCATATGTGAATTAAAACATAAAGACTCCAGTTTTAAAGAACTTGACAAGAACGACCAATTTACAAGAGATACATACCTCGTCGTTACCATGAAGCTGGCACAGAGGTACAGCCAGAAGCCGGAAGTTTCGGGGAACAATAAATCTCCTGCTTTCTGGTAGCTTTACGAGGAACAATTTCGTGCACTCCTGAAAAAAATGAAAGCATTATGAGGTCAAGAGCCTCAGGCAGATTCTAAGAGGTAAGAACGAAAAAAATGGGGGAGTGCCAGAATCACTTTAGGACTCTGTATATCTGCTGGTAAATATGGATGCAGTGGAGCCCCAAAGTCAGGTCTCCACCAGATTCCAAGACATTCCCCGACCTGGAAATTGAGGAACATCAGTATTGAAAGAATTGTAATAATCAGATAATTTTTTAGTTGAGAATCTACAAACCTCCCATTCAGGGATTTCGTCAATAGCAGATAACTTGCTTGAGAGCTTGCGTTTTAAGCAATCAATATCTGAAGATAAAACAAGGATATTCATGTTAATATTGTTTTTCAAATTCTAATAAACCAAAACTATTATTCTGGATTTTCACAATGACTTTGTCATGGGGAGCTCACCTGATTCACCCAGTCGTACGCAGCCACCAGGAAGTTTATATATGGAATTCCGCACTTGCAGCAGCAAGATATGTGGGTGTTTAAACAATTCTACCTGTGAAAAAGGTTGGTTAATTGACGATTTCTTTACAGATTGACATAGAAAGTTACATGCGCATTCATAAGTAAGAGAGGATAGCCACATTAGTAAGAGAAAAACAAATACAAGATTGAGATAGCTCATACAAGAAACTAGCTTCATATCTTGACTTGGTGAGTGATTAAGTGAATGCAGCAATGATAATTACAGTAGAGAATAGTGGTTAGAGAAGAAGGGAATGAAAACCGAGCAGTTCATCCATTCAATCCAAATCCACACAAAAACGTCCACGGATTTAACAGTCACTTCTGGTTAGATATTAGATACAAATAATCATATCACTGCATATGTAAGCCATAAAGCCCAAACAAAGTCCTCTAAAACGAAAGTTGAATCAAGAACAGGTCAAATATTACAACAATTACTTCCAGAAAAAAATAACTTCTCAGAGAATGGAAGGGAACATCCAACAACCCGTAGAAGTCGGGTAACGAACCTACTTCCCCTTCCACATTGGCATCGGATAAAGTAAATAGATCAATGGATTTTAATTCCAACAATATAAGCTCAAGCTCCGGGCCTGTGTTAAAAATCTGTTTGAAAAATGAAACAGTTAACCACCCTCAAAGAAATTTGACAATGGAACCCTACTTCAACGCATAAAAGCCAATGTAGCCTTGAACATTCAAATTACATTTCCTCAGTAAGTTTGAATTGTCAACAGCATCTTCTACTAGCGGTGAACAATGCAGGGCAACTGCAAGGTCTTGACTTGACCAAGCACAAATATAGTCATGACATGATGTTCTGAGAAAGCAAATATGTAGAACTATATATCAGGTTTTCACTTTCACATAAACATAGCAGTACTAATCTTCTCAGAAAGAATCCGCACGACACTTGCTTCGAAAGATAACATAAGCATTCAACAACCAAAGTCCACTAATTAAATCCACAATTAATAACTAAAAGCAACAGCAAAAGTGTCTAGTCAGACCAACCAAAACAACCGCAGCAACGCATTTCCTCATCCCATATGCATCATACCTGAAAAAAAGGTGAAAATGAAATACATATAAGTAACCAATATCAAAACCCCAAAGCTTAGGAGGAAAAAGTCGCATTTAGTTGAATCCTAAAATGAATACATACTTAGCCTTCATTCGAGAGACACGGTCAGACACGGTTTCGTTCCTGAATGGAACAGAGTCTCTGAAGCCGAAGTAGTAGCAACTGAGAGGGTAAATATCCACTGAATCCGAGTCCGTAAGATCGTGATTGTGGGAGTGGCCATTTTGGAAGATTCTGGTTCGATCATCCATTTGCAAGTTGGGAAACAATTTGGTGCACCCTACCCCTACTGTATGTGTGGGTTTATTCGAAGAGGGGAAACGGAGCTAAAGCGAGAACATGCCACTTCCAGAGAGGTCTGTGGAGTGAAAGGGAAATTTGCAGAGAATATAGTCTCCTAGTCAAATATCTATCAAAATCAAACCCGCAATGACTTTATCCGAATAATTGTATCGATTAACACCGGTAATATTTATCAAATTTTGCCTTATAATTTTTTATTTAAATTTATAAAAATATATAATATAAAAAATTTACAACAATATTTTTATTTAAAACTTATAAAAGAAAAATAAAATAATAAAATAATTTTACTGTCAATAATTTAAAACTAAAATGCGAGATGCAACTTTAGTCGAGTGTTGCTGATCATCTAGAGACATCATCACATTTAAATTTAGAATCCGTTTAATACATGTAATGCCTTTGATTACAGTATTATTGCAGTTCGTATCTACCATAATTAAACTGTAAAACCTGTTTACTAAATTTTTTATTTGGGATGTTATGGACGGTCAAACGTCCATAATTCCCGTTTTTTCACCTGATTTTAATTGAGAGTGCTAAACTAATCATTGAAAACACGTTTGATTGGGAGAGTTATTAATGGTCTGAAGTGGCAAAACATATCACAATTCTTCATCATTCTTAACATTGCGATACTTTCCTTCATCTTTCTTTTTCTCTTCAAGAACCCTAGAATTAATATCAACAATATTTCTACTTCACCAGTAAATCAAAAATCTTATGAACTCCCCAAATTTCCCGAAACCCACCCCGAGATTGAAAATTTGGGTTCATACTTTCCTTTGTCTATGATTTCACTCTCGTAGAACCCTTTGAAAGAGTGAAGAGTTCCGATGAGGATGAACCCCGATTTTGCCTGCCAGATTTTGCTTTTTGTTCAGATTTGAGCTTTCTGTTCGTCTGTCAGCTTGTTTGCCAACATCACTTTCTCTTGTTTATTCGATTTTTGTTCTCAGGTTCCTTCCCAGTCGTGGATCCCCTGTTAACACTGTTCGAGTTGTCGGTGCCTAGGCGCTTTTTTTGGCCTGGCTGCCCCGAATCGGGGCTGGGCGGTTAAACCTAGGCGGCCGACTTCTTTTTTGAATTTTTTTTTTTGCAAAAATAAAAATAATAATTTTGCCTAAGCGGCTGGGCGGCCGCCCAGGCGACCTAGGCACTGGGCGACCCCAAAATGCCTTGGGGTCGCCCAACGCATTCTCGAACACTGCCTGTTACAGAAGCTGGAATGCTTGTTTACCCCTTTCCCGAAAAAGAAATAAAGAACAACCAGAGATGAGACAAACCCATGAATTGCCATTGAAAGCATAGCCATTGTGCACTTTTGTATACCCTCACCGTTACAATGAATTTTCACATCTTTGAAACATATGACTGCAAAGGGGTGCTCACATGTCACGTTGTGTCATCATTTCTGTTGTATTTTTTGGTGCACGAAAGCATGACAAACCTATAAGCTACTCTGCTCCAAAAGGCATTGTTTCTGATCTTTCCGGTAGACCTTTCTTTCATGGTTCTAAAGTGTCTTGCAGGATTGATTAATAGACATGTAGGTGCAATGAGAAATAAATAACTTGCATTCTTCCTGTATATGCTGATAAAATTCTTTCCAAAGATTTATTATTCTTCCCAGGTTCTCCATCACCTATTGCAAAAAATAGAAGTTCCAGATTCTGAGAATTTCTCAACAATTGATCCTTTCTATTCATATACTCTTAATTTGTCGTTGGAGGCAAAATGTCTCCAGAGATGTAATGAACAAAGCAATGCTTTTCTTCCTATGTCTAGAAAAAAAATTCTATCTCCATCATAATCTGCCGAGGCTAGAACTGATCCCCATGAACAAGTCCTGATTGCAAGGAATGGTGAGTCCACCCATGGGATGATGGAACCCAAATTCTTCTTCAGCTTGATACAATTTTTTTTGTTTACTTGGTTTGATAGGGATTCAATATTGATACATTATGTTTTGAAATGAGGGGTATTTTAGTCATTTAACTGTTTAATCAGTCGTAATCCACATCCAAGTAAACATGCGAAACCTCAACTAACTCAATCAAAATCAAACTTGAAAAGTTGTTTACTACATTTGATGTTGATACTGATAACGCTTCAAATCAAAATCAAACTCGAAACCTTAAATGTGTCGTAAATGTACCCTTATAAGATATGGTTTATAGAATAGAGTTTTAGATTTTACGGAGACGAAGCTGCCGTAATATTATTTTAAAAAATAAAATTACTAGAATTTATAGGTTTTATAATCAATAAAGTTTAGAATTTATATACTTTTGGATCTAGAGAATAAAATTTTAGATCTTACGACGGCTCAAATTCCAACAAATATACAAATAGTATGATTTATGTATTTTATATATTGTATTGTCTTAAGGGTTTATACCAAATATTGATACTTAAATAATAAAAAAGCACAAGTGGATGAGATTGTAATAGGAGGTGGTGGAAAAGTGTTGGGAGAGGTGGGGAAGCGTTCGATTCCTAACATATGTCAAAATGTGCAAAAAAATTACTATTTAATGCGTAGTTCCTCAAATATGCATATGAACGACTCTTCTTGAGTGATGACAACAGTTTTAACTGAATTCCATGCGTCTGTTCGACCTGCTGCAACACCGTAGATGGATAAAAACAATGGACGATGCAGCAACATCACAGGATGGAGGTTTTTGAAGGGATGTCTCCGGTGAACACAATACATGTCCTTATCTATATGGGAACCTTCATGTACTTATGTTGAATGAACTTTATACATTGTAATATGATAAACCTGACCTCGTCAGTTTATTTGTTCGTGTTCCGCAAAACATATGTGTATTTTTTTGATAATCCGGTCATTGAAATTAAAATTTGTCTCTCGTTCAAGAACTCTCATGTCGAGATAATTTCAGAATTAGTCTCATATTCCAACTTTGGTGATAAAAATATATTGTTTAGCTTGGGTAAATTCTTTCGCGATTAAAACTTATATGTTCTAGGGGTTTATAGTATTGAGTTTTAGATTTTACGACATTATTTTAAAAAATAAAATTAGTAGAATTTATAAGTTTTATGATCAATAAAATTTAGAATTTATATAATTTTGGGTCTAGGGTCCAGAATAAAATTTTAAATTTTACGGCGGCTCAAATTTCAACAAATATACAAATAGTATGATTTATGCATTTTATATATTTTCTTGTCTTAAGGGTTTATCAAATATCAATACTTACATAATAAAAATGCACAAGTGGGTGAGATGATAATAGGAAGTGGTGGAAAAGTGTTGGGAGAGGTGGGGAAGGGGGCTCGATTCCTAATAGATGTCAAAATTGTGCAAAAAATTACTATTTAATGCGTAGTTCCTCAAATATGCATATGAACGGGTGATGACAACAATTTTAACTGAATTTCATGCATCAGTTCGACCTGGTGCAACACCGTAGGTGGGAAAAAACAATGGATGATGCAACAACGTCACAGGATGGAGGTTTCAGAAGGGATGTCTCCGGTGGACACAATGCATGTTCTTATCTATATGGGAACCTTCATGTACTTATGTTGAAAGATCTTTGCACATTGTAATATGATAAACCTTACCTCATTAGGTTATTCGTTTGTGTTCCGCAAAACATATGTGTATTTTTTCGATAATCCGGTCGTTGAAATTAAAATTTGTCTCTGGTACAAGAACTCTCACGTCGAAATAATTCCATAATCAATCTTGTACTTCAACTTTGGTGATAAAAATATATTGTTTAGTTTGGGTAAATTCTTTCACGATTAAAACTTCTATGTTCTAGGGGTTTAGTATTTTTTGGTTGCGAAACCGTCCACCAAAATTTGTGATTGTTTATGAAATCATCTTGACAGTATGATTCTAGAACCGACGACAAATTTTGATTTTGATCACAAAAATTAAAGAAAATGAAAATACACAGAATGGGGCGGTTAACTATACCGAATTATGTTTAATTAACTTATCTTTAGAACACACTTCCACGTTTACTGAACAAACTAGTGTGTGTTGGGTCACGAACTATAATGCCGCGATACGGGAGATTTTTAAAATTTAGTGGCGTTGCGACACAAAAACTAATACTATCAAATTTTTGGAATTATCTTCAGCCATCGTAATACCACAAAATTAAATTATGATCACACTCCGATTTCGATAAAATTACATCTAATTTTCATCACATTTAATTCGATTTGGTGGACACTTATGTATCTGTTATGAACCATAGCATTTGTCAGTCTTCCCAAAACTTAAATGAAACAATCTCTTTAGCAGAAAATTTGCTCTTCTAAATGTTGATCTTTTGCATATGTGTACAATCCAACTGAAGAAATCTGGTCCGACCCATTAATCGGGTCTCAGGCCCGCCCACCCACATAGGTGGGTTTGATGGGCTGCCCGCCCACATAGGTGGGTTTAATGCACTTGGAATAAATCGAGCACACATAGGTGGGTCTCGTGTGAGTGGATGCGCGTGCGGGAATTAATTTGGTAGGAATGTGGGTTATCCTCATAAAAACCTTAAGTCCAAGCTGATTTGATTTTAACCCACATTCCTATTTAAACCTCATTATTCTTACTTCCACAATCGGTGTGAGACAGTTTCAACACTCCCCCTCAAGTCTGACTAGACAAACCCTGTCGGACTTGAACACCCACACCGTATAAACGCAGGATCGTTCCTGCTCCGATACCATGACAAATTTTTATATAAACGGGGCCGGCTCTAAACACGAGTCAATGGCCGTCCGGCCCATCACACTCGGGTCAACGGGTTTCGAATAAATCGAGCTCAGGGACAACTGGGTCTCGTGTATGCAGGTGTGCGTGCGGGGTTAAGTTGGTAGGAATGTGGATGTCACCATTAAAACCTTAGGCCCAAGGTGATTAGTTCTCCCCACAATTCTTATTTAAACTACTTATCTCACACTTATACTTTCGGTGTGGGATAATAACTCTTTAACAGCAACTACATTGAATATTGAACTGCTCGCATTATATAGGCGACCTGCTTTTAAATTTTGGATATTTTATTGTAAATTTGATGTATTTGTATACGCAAATGATTGTTGAAATGGTTCAATTGTTCAATCGTATGTTTAGATGTTGGTTAGTAGATCCAATGAACTACTGATGATCTACACTACAGATAAAGTATACGAAGAATTTTCTCATGGTGAGGAACATATATGTTTTCAAAATGAAATGTAATCACTATCCATGATATTTTCTGAAGAGGGCTGCTAGAGGGACAAACAACAAACCGAAATCTTCTGACCAAATGGTTCATTCTGTAGCACAACAGCACACACACTCATGTGAGTGTGCATTTTGTGAGGGGCCCACACATCAATTTCACTACTATTAGGTGGTCTCTTAGGCATTTCCCTTTTCTTAATGCAAAGAGGGCCCACCAAGATTATTTTATAGTAAGGCTAGCTAGTTGTTTTAAATTAAAATATTTTAACAATCTAAGAATCCAAGGTAGAATTCCATAATTTGGTTCATAAGTTGGAAAGTGAAGTGGTTTAAGTGATAACACATATGTCATACAACTACACAGATTGCAAAAAAAAGAGATGAGAATGATGGGAATAATTGGACAAGTAACCTTCGCGTAAATGTTATTTCGAAATGTAACTTCCTATTTCATTTTTGATTTACTTTTATTATTTTTTACTTAAAAGGCATTAAAAGAAAAGAAATAAAATACTAACTTTCTTAATACCTTCTAATCAAGCCGACGATTTTTTTTCTGTATCTTCTCCGACGGTAAAAAACCATAGAGTTTAAAAGTTCAAACTATGGGTTCCGCCGTCGCAGCCTTAGCCGATTTAGTTACCGCCCTTGTCGTGATTGTCTCCGACCTTATTGCTGTCTCATTCACCAACTTCCGTGTCATCATCGCTTTTGCAACAGCCTTCGCCTCCGAAGTCGCATGCCTCGTCGCCCTGTGCAACAACATTGCCAAACTAGACGATTTTTCATCCAATGCAGCCCTCAACACTGCACTCGACGACCTTGTCGCAGCAACTGTCGCCTTTGACTTTGTAATCACTGAACACCATGACTCGACATGGCTCGACAGGTTCAGTCTGGATAACCTCGACGCCACTAATGCAACCCGAATTGTCACTGTCTTTTGGAGCTTATCACCCAACTTACCTGCTTCTGCCTCTAAACTTCGCTGTATGTCCGGCACGATCGAATTCTTTGACGTTGCCTCTGACTTTGCCCTTCTGGCCGAATCACTTGAAGAGCGAGCCATACGTGATAACATAAACCACCGTATGATAGAAGAACACATACTGAGCCCAATAGCTGTCTGTCGCAAACGTTTCGTTTAGAATATGAGAAGAATGGAAGATGATGCCGATCAGCATTGTGGTTCGTCTGTCTCGTCTAACGATACGTCGTCACGGTCACCGAATTAATCGTATTTGGGTTGCTTGTGGATATCAAATAGGAAGAATCTAGTATATAGAATGTTGATG
>JAOYMZ010017318.1:0-16769 GCA_025802335.1 Pinguicula primuliflora
CGAGTCTCATTATAGAGAGAAATACTAGAGAGAAAAATAGAGAGTTTGAGTGTTTATCCTTTATTCTCTAGAGAGATAGTATCTCCTAGTGGTTTAAAGAGATTGTAACTCCTATATTCTTTCATAGTGGAATTCTTCTATCCCTGCCTGTGGATTTTTTCGTGATTTGTTTAGGGGTTTTCCACGTAAATCTTCGTGTCCTATTTATCTTTAGTTTTATTTCCTACAAATTATTAGCTGCAGTTTGGCTATATCGGTCCTATTTTCACAACAGTATCAAGGTCAAGTTGCGTGTTGTTGAAGAGTTGCTGGTTTCGCCATTTCCAAATTAACCAGGCTGCCAGATTGCGTTGAGGAGGTCTAATCTTGGGGGGACTTGCAATTGAGGTAAATTGCAACATGTGGGCTTCAATTGTTTTGGCATTTGATATTTGAATATCTAACCAATTCACAACTTTTGCCAGATTTCCTGCACATTGGGGCAAGTGAGCAGAAGGTTCTCAACCGATTCAGGTAGCAGATAACACCTTGGGCAGCTGGGATCATCGATCCGCAACACCTCTCCTGACCAGGTTGTCTGTTGTCGGTATTCGTAGTTGTATGGCTTTGCATGTAAAGCTAGAGATTTTCGTAGGCAACAGTTTGTTCCAGGCTTCTTTAGCTTCCATGTTTGCTGCATTTGTCATTCTTCCTGCATTTGCATTTCATACATCTATTTGGTAGTTTTGCTTGCTGCATTCACCCATTCCCACTTGTCTGGCTCCACAGAAGGGGTTGGAGCATGCATCAAGTGTTGTTCTAACTCATTTAACTGTTAGGTTTTGATTCTAATCACATAGTTGTTTCTAGAGCCAAAACCACTGCCACAAGGTGCCATTGTGGATGCCCTTCTCAGCAACATTTATATTTTGATCTTCTGCATTCAGGTACAAATCCTGGAACTTTTTTGCAAAACATGTGTCTCCGTGCCACTTATCTTCCCAGAAACATGTGCTAGCTCCATTGCCAAGTTGCCTGTTTATCAAATTTTTAAACCATTCTTGCATCCTGATTTCTTTTTTCAAATCTTTCCACCAAGATGATTGTCGTGATGTGCCTTGTTGTGGCTGTAATTGCATTCTTTCCATTGAAATCGTGCCATATTTTTAGTTGAAAACTTCTGTCCATACTTGTGTGTTTCTCCCATTAGCAGCTTAGCTATCCATTTTGACACTTGGGCCTGATTCAATTTATCTAAGTTTCTGATGCTTGGTCGTCACCGTAGCTTAGGATAACAGAGCTTTTCCCAACCAACCCAAGCTATCTTTTTTGTGTTCATCAGTCTGCTCCCCCATAGAAATTTTCTAAGTAGCTGCGTTATTTTCTTCAAAATTCCTCTTGGAGCTCTATACAGTGATAGGTAATAGGACGAGATAGTGGATAGTATTGACCGTATCAAAGTGATGTGTCCACCCAATGAGATAAATGATGCAGCCCTCAGGATCTTGCGCGAGTCAGAGGTCCAGAGTATGTCGTTTTTGGTCCTGGGAAGTCGCTTGGAGGTTCACTGTTGGCTTCTTTGTCGGATTGGAATGGCGTGTGGGATGACAGAACCGACGTAGAGATATTAACGTGGTCGGTCTCGACCACCTATCCTGTCGGTCTGAATGTTGACGCCAAACACAGATGAGAAACTCGTTTGCAATGGGGGAGATTCAACCCCTCGGAACAGAGCTAGGGCTAAATGAATTAGGGAAAAAGAAAGTTATCTGTATTTCTCTATTCAAAACCAAAGTGTATCTTCTTTCCTGTTTTACAATCTATTTATACAATTCGTTTACAAGAGTTACAATCCTACTGAAAGTCTTCTTCTCCTCTGTAACGGTAACAATGCTTTCACTCCAGCAGTAACAATCCCTTTTGAAATTGAGCGGCAATCATCATCTAGAATTCGAAGCTCCGGTATCTATTTTTATGATTCTTCTTCCTCTCTTCTTGTTTGCGCCATCTGTCGTTGGTACATAATAGGATTCTTTGGGAGGTTCCTATCGATATCCCCCTCACGGACAGTGTGCTTGTCCGCAAGCACAAATTGAGGGAATAGATGTTGAATATGGACGACAAACTCCCATGAAGCTTCGGATGGGGAGAGTCCCTTCCAACGGATCAGCAACTGAGGGACTCCTTGGTGCGTTCTGGAGTCCAGAACGGCTTGTGGCAATGGGTGTGCAAGGCCTTTGTGGAGTCTGGGAAGATTGGGCAGTGCTAGAGGTGTTCCCACGAACTTGCGCAACTTATAAACATGGAAGGCAGGATGTAGTTTGGCCTCCGGAGGTAGTGCTAATTTGTATGCTACTGATTCAATCTTTTCTTGCACCTAAAATGGACCATAATACACAGGGGTGAGTTTACGAGTGTGATAATTACCTAAGGATGTTTGGTGGTATGGCTGTAGCTTCAAAAGCACCCAATCCTCCAGTGCAAATGAGACATCTCTCCGATTGGAGTCATATTGCTGTTTGGAATGGTTTTGGGCTTGGAATAATCCGTCCCTCGGCTCATCCAATAGTTCCTGTCGTGGCCGTAGATCCTGCTCCATGGATTCAAGTTTTGCCAGACCAGGAATATAATCCAGCAATCGAGGGGGGCTTCGTCCATACAAAGCTTCAAATGGAGTAGTCTTCAAACTAGTTTGAAAACTAGTGTTGTAAGCGTATTCTGCCCAGGGTAGCCATTCAGTCCACTTAGCTGGATGATCTCTAGAGAAACACCTCAAGTAAGACTGGATAATACGGTTCACCACTTCAGTTTGGTCGTCGGCTTGTGGATGGTAAGCTGTTGTAAAATGTAAGGCTGTACCACTAAGTTTAAATAGCTCTTTCCAGAAGTGACTAGTACAGGTTACATCCCCGTCACAGACTATTGATTCTGGCAAACCATGAAGCCGAAAAATTGCTCCAAAAAACAGTTTAGCGATTGATGCTGCATTGTAAGGGTGAGTCAAAGGTAAGAAATGTCCCAATTTTGTGAATTTTTCAAGAACTGTTTTGCCGTGTGAAGGGGGTAGATGGTCAATAAAATCCATCGAGATGTCTGCCCAGATATGTAGAAGTTGCAACAATCCAGCAGGCTGCAAGTTTTGAGTTTTATTCTGCTGGCAAATCTGGCACGCAGCTACACAGCTGTAGATAGATTCCTTCATCTTAATAAAAATTGGCTCGTATCCGATATAGTGTTTTCAGATATCCCTCATGAAATAAATCATGGATGCTAGAGAGGACCAAACCAGGGAGAGTCGAGTGTGGGGGCACAATAAACTGTTGTGCCATCGGAATGGTTCTGAGGATGCAGTTGCTTGGAACTTATCCCTGAGTTCGGGAAGAGATGCATCCTGTAGGAGAGCTGTGCATACGGTTTCCAATAAGCCCTCTTGTTTGACTGACCAGATAGCCAATTCTGGAGTGACTGAATGTTGTCGGGATAGTGCATTGGCTACCGAATTTTCTCTGCCTGGTTTGTATTCAACCTTAAAATCATAGATGAGAAGTTTGCTGAGCCACTGTGGCAATTCGTTGCTCCAAGATATATTTGAGGCTTAGATGATCAGTTCGAACCAGAAACTCTGAATCCTAGAGATAAGGCCTCCAGTGCTGTATGGATTTAGATAAACCGATTAGTTCACGTTCATATGCTAGAAGATGGAGATGTCGTGGTCCAATTTTTTGACTGAAGTAAGCAATGGGATGTCCTTGTTGCATTAACACTGCTCCAATCCCTGTCCCTGAAGCGTCAGATTCTATGACAAACAGATTGTTAAAGTCAGGTAATTGCAAGACAAGAGCTGAGGAAAGAGTAGTTTTCAAAGTCTGGAAAGCAGTATGAGAATCCGAAGTCCATTTGAAAGCATTCTTTCGAAGTAAACTGGTTAATGGAGCAACGATCTGGCCATACTGATGAATAAATCTCCTGTAATATCCGGTTAACCCCAAAAATGCACGTAAACTGGAGATATACTGAGGTTGAGGCCTGTTCTGCATTGCTTCTATCTTGGTGGGATCTGCAGAAATGCCTCCATTTGAGATAATATGACCAAGATAAGATATAGTCTTAACCCTAAAATCTCACTTTGATTGCTTAACTAACAGGTGGTGTTCCTCCAACTTAGTAAAAGTAAGATGCAAGTGTTCTAAATGCTTAGCAAAAGAATTGCTAAACAAGTATGTCATAAAAAAATAATATAAACTTCTGAAGATAACTGCTGAAAACATCATTCATAAGAGTTTGAAAAGTAGCAGGGGCGTTACTTAATCCAAATGGCATCACCAAATATTCAAAATGCTCATGATGGGTTTACAAAGCAATCATTGAAATCGAATCTACTACCATTCTAACCTGGTGATAGCCTAATTTTAAATCAAGTTTTGAAAACACTTTAGCCTGACCTAGTTCTTCTAGTAACACCTCAACTATAGGAATAGGAAATCGATTTTTGATTGTAATAAGATTCAAGGCTCTATAGTCAACACATAAACGCCATGTCTGATCAACTTTCCTGACTAATAACAAAGGGGAACTAAAAGGAGATGTACTAAGTCGAATCCATCCCTGGGCTAATAAGTCAGGTTTTTTCAATCTCAGTTTTTTGATTATGGGGGTACCTATAGGGCTGTGAATTCACTGGTCCAACCCTTGTTTGAGAATGATCCTGTGATCATAGGACCTGGAGGGAGGCAACCTGTGTGATTGTAGAAACACCGAGCTGAACTGGTGTAGCAAGGAGGCAAGGGATTCCTGAATACTGAGAGCTGATAAGGAGGGATCCGGATGTGGAGCCTGCTGACCAAGTAAGGTGACAACCTGTTCATGCCATATAAACGAGAGATAATGCGCTGCAAAATGATAGATTACCGGACAAAGGCTACGAAGCCAGTTCACCCCTAAAACTGCACAAAACTCAGTTAGAGGTAATTGGAATAGATTAAGGTGGAAAGAAGCGGTACACAATTGAACACCAACATTGTGGACGGCTCCTGGATTGTGGACCCGTGCACCATTTGCAACCACAATGGTGGTTTGGCGATGATTATGAGCAGCTAATCCCCATTGTTCAGCCAGATCCATGCTCAGAAAACAATGTGTGCTTCCTGAGTCGATTAAACAGAGAGCCTCATTCCCTTCAATCTGTCCTTTAATTTTTAAGGTATCAGAAGTCATAGCCCCGGAGATGGCATTGAGAGATATCTCTACCTGATCCTCTTCTTCAGCATACTCGGGATCCCCATCCCAGACCTCAATGCAAAATAAACTTTTGCAGCGATGACCCTTATCCCATTTTTCATCACACCTAAAACATAGTCCATGTGCTCGGCGGGTTGCAATTTCAACTGGTGTTAACCGTCGGTGTTCTGGTTTTGGAGGCCAACTGCAGATGGGTGGTTGCTGAGCCACGAAAAGAAGTGGTACCAATGGGTCCTAGATTGATAACTGTTGGATTAGCTAGTGCTGCGATGCTAGTGTCGTAGAGGGCTAGTTTTTGCTGGACCTCATGGGCCATATACATAGCGTCGTAAATGGAATGGGGCCGGAGTAAACCAACATCGACAGAGATGCGAGGCTTTAGAGCTTTCAGATACAAAACTAGTTCAGTGTGGGGACTGATTCGATCGAAAATACAGTGGCGATTCGGGCTGCATTAGTGGCGTCGAGGTTATCGAGACTAGATATACCAGGCCATGCCGAGTCATGATGTTCAACAATTACAATGTCAAAGGAAGCAGTAAGCACGACAAGGTCGTCGAGTGCGGTATCAATGGCGGCATTGGATGCAAAATTATTGGGGGTATTTTCGGCAATGTTGAATAGAGAGACAGGGTGTGTGGCTTCTAATGCAAAGGCAGTTGCAAAGGCGATGATGGCATGGAAGTCGATGAATGAGACGACAATAAGGTCGGGGGCAATTGCGATAAGGGCTGTAACTGAATCGACTAAGGGAGAGACAACAGAATTCATGGTTTTAACTTTGAATGTTAGGGAGGGAGGTAATAGACATGTTTCGTGTTATATAACAGTTGCTAAACAAACCCTAATCACGGAGAAGAGGTTTTTCTCCGCCGGAGATGATAACGTGAAAAGTATTTCGACTGTTGATTTGATTAGAAGGTATTAAGACGATTTAGTTATTTATTTCTTTTCTTCATTTTCTTTTAATGTCTTTAAATAAAAGAACAATAAAAGTAAATCAAAAGGGAAATATGAGGTTACTTTTCGAAATCAAATTTTCGCGGAGGTCATTCATCCAATTAATCCATTCTCTTCTAGTTCAAGTAGAAATTATATAAATCTTACAATTAAGCGATAGAGTGATCTATAGCTTATAAAAACAACTTATTTATAAAAAAAAGTCAACTTCATGTAACAAAGTATAACAAGACTTGTTTATGTATCATGATCATGGATCAGGATAATAAATTGATCCACTCAATTGTGCTTTTGAGATTTGCTCCTATCATTGTACAATGCGCATGAATTTAAAGAGATCAAACAAATAGCACATAAATGATATGTAAGATAGATTGAAATAATAGGGTCATTACATTCATCAAGTTCATATGCCAGTGGTGAGAAAGGTCACCTTACAATCATGAGGTACAGGTTCAATATCTAAGAGGTGCCAAAAAATTTGCCTCCCTTTTGGAGGCCCAAGCTACAACCCAGATCAGCTCAGCTATTTCCCTCCCGATCGAGCCCACAGTGGTGCGGCGTGGACACTTGCTGTAAGGTGTGCTGATTTTCGAATTTTAACATTCGTTGAATAATTACGAAAGTATTTAAAGTTGTATTTCGACTCATGGTAACGGGCCGTACAAGATGGGCTATTCAGCCCACTTCGGTTTTAACCAAAATGGGCTGAACGGGGGGTTCTTGCACCAGAATTTAATCGGCCCAAGCCTGTTTTCTTTCCCCATAAACTCACCCTAGCACAACTCGTGACTTCGCGCGATTGAAACGTTTGCCAACGGATTCCGGCTGAGAAAAGAATAAGCCCTTACCGTACAATGATGAGGACAGAGGATAAGGAGTGGGGGGCGAGTGTAAAGGGGAACAGATGTGGGATTAGGGTTGAGGGTTGTTATATCTGTTGGCTGTGGGAAGAACACTGATTGTAAATGAAAAATCACGATAGGTGTTCGTCCTTGGGCAGGGAGGAGCGGCGAAGAGGCTGGCTGATAGTGGGTTAAGCTCGCAACACCGGTTGCTGTGCAGTGAGATTTGCAGTCGTTGGGGATCGATTCATATCTCCAACTAGTCCTCATTATTGCTCCGATCATACAGGTATGGAAGGTGTACTCGTTGCTGTATGTGCTTATTAAATTGTGGAATATGTGTTTATTGGTGGTTCTGGTAGCTATTACCCTTGATCATGCTTGCTATTCTCGATCTGTGCTATCTCGATTATCTCATTGGTGTGGAATTACAATGATTTATGACCCTCCCTTGAGTGTTCCTTATTTATTCATGTATCGAGTGATTTCAATATGAGGAGTGGAATTGTTGTCATGCTGTGGTGTGGTAGGAGAAATTTGGGAAAATCGGTTAAGGTGCGAGTAAGAGAAATGATGGGGTGAAATCAGGGGTGAACGACCGAGTGTTACGTAAGGGATTGTGGACCTGAGTTGCAGAAACTTAACAGGCTGTCGGCCGTAGCGGCTGGCGTAAGTGGCTTCTCCAGCTGTTAAATGAGGGATACAGGCATGTTAATGATTATGAGTGGAATGATGGGGAGGTGGCTACGGAGGAGGGAGAATTCTCGCGAGTGGGAATGAGCAAGCGGAGTGTTGAACGAGGTGAGATTCCATGAGCGGAATGAGCATTCGGAGAACTGAAACATAGGAGATTTCGTGAGCAGAATGAGCGGTCCAAGGAGAGCTGAACGATGTGAGATTCCGCGAGCGGAATGAGCATTCGGAGAGCTGAGCGATGCGAGATTTCGTGAGCGGAATGAGGAACCTGAGTACGGTTCGATGAGGGGTTCCGTGAGCAGAACGTGTGACCGGAGATGGAGGATCATCGTGGGTGTTTGGTCTAGTGGTATGATTCTTGCTTCGGGTGCGAGAGGTCGTGAGTTGAGGGATTCCATGAGCAGAACGTATGACTGGGGACGGAGGATCGTCTGGAGTGTTTGGGGATGATGGATTCCGCGAGCGGAATGTGTGACCGGAGACAGAGGATTGTCGGGAGTGGTTGGGAACAAGATGGGTGATGCGGATGATGAGTTGCAGGAGACGGCGCACGCGACGAAACTGCTACGAGCAGGTTACAGGGGCTCGACCGGAGAATGGGTGGGAGTTGCCGTGAGATGTTAATCGACTGTCAAGGTATACGGCTCATGACCTGGGCGTACACAGCTTGTATTTGACCAACCGTATTATGTGTTATGTGATTTCGGATTTTGCGTTAAATTTTTTCGTGTATAAATGATTTAGTAATGATATTTTGGTAAAGTGATATCAAATTGATTGTCGTAGTTTCTTAAATTTTGATATGAAAACCTCAAGGGATCGATTACCTACTGAGCTTTGTTGGCTCACGTATCTACCTGTATGTTTTCTTGCAGAGTGCGAGAATCGCTGATCTTGGTTGCTCGGAGTGATGATCATCGGGGACTTTATCTTTAAACTACTGTTATGTTTTGTTGCGAGAACTAGACTTATGTTATCTCTGGGCCTTGTCAGCCCTGTTTAGTTTGGGTTGAACCCTTCTTATGTGTACTACGTATGGTTTGACGATTAGGTTGAGATATTCGGTTTTATATTCTAATTATTACCCATTACTAAATGGGCTCGGGTATGGCCGTAGGCCGTACTGCCCTAATGAACCCCTATCCACAAATCCGAGAATTGGGGTTCGCTACACTTGCCACCCCTCCTAATTGTCCCCATGGCGATACGACCTAACCCCCTATCGTCCCTCTAGTGTGACCCACAACGGCATGACACAACAACCAGCCGCTCCTCTTTCAGGTCGTACCGTGATGGCAAGGCAGGACCTAAGTCGCCTTCTCTTGATTGTTGATCAACACGACTCCCCATTGCATTAGCTGATGACCTATTGTACCCATTTATTATTCTATATATATATTTGAATAGTTCATAAGTGTTTGGATCCTCTGTCTTATAATTACGGTACTGTCCCTCATATCAACAAGATCTTCCAACCAATAATGAGACAAAATTAACCCCTCTGACATTATGGGTGCCAATGAACTTATAAACACCCTTAAGCATGCGAGCCTTTAACTTGAGCTGAATCAAGTATCCATATATCCATGTGAAAATTATAAAGGTTGTGGTAAAATTTCAAATTCATTCAAGATCAAAAAAAGTGTGAGGAGAAAAAGATCAAACATATGCACATTGGCCCCTCTCCTTAAGCCATTTTACGCCCCAACTCTACTTCTCTCGATATATCTCATATTCGGTTGGCCGTGTTGAGGCATCTGTTGTCCAACCAGGTATGAAAATGAGTTTTTTGACAACTATTTATGGAGGTCTTAGGAGAAGAGATGTTTCACAAATCTACCAAAACCACTTAAGAGACACTTGATATAATGTAGCATGTTTTTGGTCCAAACTTGAATGATCATATTTCCCTCGGCATGGCTTCTTCCCAAATACGAGGTGATGTCTTCAGCATGATTCAAACTTTCCAAGTCTTCTTTCTAGATGATGCTGTCTTCATTGCCCAATGAGGGGATACCAACTCATGTTTATTGGTTTTTTCTTGTAAAGAAATATTCTGATATCCAAAATGGTGTTGTATATCTATTTCTCTTAACAGTGCTGCTAGGTGTACCAGATCCGATTTATCCAATAATAGAGCTCCACCTAGCTCCTGCGGAAATTAAAAAATTTCTAAATGCTGGGGGATGAAAACCTCCTCCCCCCCCTCCTCTCCTCTCACTTTTATCACTCCTCATTTACCATCTCACCCTCATTTTCCTATGGGGCGGAAAATTGGAAGGTAATAGGAGAATCTGTTGGATCAAATGGCAGACAATATGGTTTCCAATGAAGAAATGAGGGCTTGGTATAAGATGCATGAAGGAGTTTAATCTGACTCTTTTGGCAAAATGGGGATACCGCCTACTAGTAGGGGTGGATTGTCTATTGAATGATGTACTGGATTCCCTATATGGGAATGCTACTATGGACCGTCGTTTTGATTACTCAAACAGACGGATCCCTTATGAATCAACTTGGTGGGCTGACCTACAAAAAGAAGTGCTAACATGTGCATGGTTCACTGACAAATTGCACAGGGATTGTCATTCTGGTGCCCAGACTCTATTTTGGAAGGATAATTGGTGTGGTGATCAGATTTTTGTAGTAAAATATTCTGACTTATTTGTTGCTGCAGGAGATAAAAATGGAACCGTGGCTGAGAAGGGGTATTTTGATGGCTATAATTGGACATGGTGTTGGTTGTGGGAAAGACCATGTAACTATCCTGAGATTATGCAACTTTTTCACCTACTCAATGACCTATACTCTGCTCCTCAACCAAGAATGGGACCGGACAAATGGGTCTGGCATATACCTATCTATTCAGTAAGAAATACATATGAGCAGCTTATGCAGGCAACATGGCATGATGTTCAAACTACAGAGGAATCAAGCTACGCATGGAATAACTTACAACAGCTAAAGATATGTGCATTTACATGGAGGATGCTGCACTCCCGACTTCCAATGAGTAAGAACTTATCCATGCGAGGTGTTTCTCTGGCCACTAATGATTGTCCATTTTGTGGCCTAGATGTAGAGGAGGAAGCACACTTATTCCTGCACTGCCAGATCACGAATCAGTTATGGAGGGAGATTTATACTTGGCTTCAGATTCAACAAAACATACAAAATGAAGCAACTTATAACTTTTCGGGCACCCTGGAAGCACAAATGTTGGAACGCAATATGGCAGATGGTGAATTGGGAGCTCTGGTGATGCCGGAACGCTGCAATCTTCCAACAAAAGACATCAATTTGACAGAATGCACTGAATCAATACAGGGGAAGCTGTTTTGGGGCTTCAAAATCAAAAATTTACTTCAACCTTAGTCTAGCTTTCAAGACTGGTGTAGAGAACCCACCCCGTGCCTAAAGATTCAAGCTCCAAATGGATAAGCATAGGCTCGATTGTTTCTGTGGGGAAAGAAAATTATGGTGTCTGATTTTGATAGATGCTGAAATTGACGTAAACACGACGTCAGCGGAAGGAGAAATTACAGGGGAGTTCTAGTGGCAGAATGAGGTGAGACGGACTCTGCAGATGAAGAGATGCTAGTACTTACATGTGCACTGCATCCGGGTCAGGTGGGGAATGTTAGAAAATCGACCCGGCCCCAATCTGGGCTCGGGCCTCGTGTGCGAAGGTGCACATGTGTGGGCTAATATAATTAGGAAGATGGGAAACCCTCATTAAAATCATAAGCTTCTGATGATTGATTGCAGCCCACAATCCTATTTATACTTGTGAATTTGATTTGATGTAACCGGTATGGGACAACTTTTATTCTCAACACTCCCCCTCAAATCTAACTCGGCAAACCCTATTGTACTTGTACTAATACACGGATAATGCCCACTTGGGCCAATTCCCATTCTGGGATAAATACTCGGGATTTTTTTCCCCGAAAACAATTACAAGAATCTCAGAAACAATCATCGAGGCCCTCTTAAGTAATGCCTAAATTGGGCCAAACTCCCATGGGCCCATTGGGCCCATTCACTTCGGACTTTTCCAGAAACACTCTCGAACCTCGGATTGCCCACTCTGATATTATGTTAGAAAACCGACCTGGCCCCAATTTGGAATCGGGCTTCGTGTGTGCAGGTGCGCATGTATGGGCTAATATAATTAGGAAGGTGGGCAACCCTCATTAAATACTTGTGAATTTGATTTGATGGAACCGGTATGAGACAACTTTTATTCTCAACACTCCTCCTTAAGTTCGGTGTGGATATCCAACACCTAACTTGTACAGTACTTCACTAAATAATCGACTGGTGACCGCTTTGGTCAATATGTCAGCCAACTGGTCTTCTGAACAAACAAAGGGAAGTGTAACGACCCCACTTTTGAGTTTCTCCTTAATGAAAGATGATCCACCTCCACATGCTTAGTGGTCATATTGCACCGAATTTTGTGAAATCTGAATTGCAGCTTGATTGTCACATATAAGAGGACATGTCATAGTTAGGACAAAACCCAATTATGTTATCCATTTTCTTATCCACAAGATTTCTTTTATCCCACGTGTGATTCCTCTGAATTCTACCTCGGCACTGGACAGGGCAACTACCTTCTGCTTCTTACTCCTCCAAGTAATCAGGTTACCACGTACAAATGTGAAATAGCCGGATGTTGACCGGTAGTCAACTAAATCGCTGGCCCAATCAATTTCGATATAGACCTCAATCCTCAAGTGTCCATGCCTCCAATAGAGAATCCTACTGTCAGGAGATCCTTTAAGATACCTCAATATTTGTAATGCCACATCCATGTGTTTCTTCTGAGGATTGTGCATAAACTGACTCATCATCCCTACTGCATATGCTATGTTTGGACAAGTATGTGACACTAGATCAACTTGCCCACTAAATACCGATGTCGAATCCTATCAGCTGGCTCAACACCCTCAACTTTCTTCAGGCCAAGATTCAGAACCATAGGTGTATCTGCTGGCTTTTTGTCAAGTAGTCCCGTCTCAACAAGCAAGTCCAAGACGTATTTTCTCTATGAGATATAAATTCCCTCTTTTGACCTCGATACTTTAATTCCGAGAAAGTACTTCAATCTTCTCAAATCTTTCATCTCAAATTCCCTGAATAAATTCTTCCTCCGAGTCTCAATTTCTTCCTTGTCATCCGCTATGATAATCATATCATCCACATAGATAACTAAACACGTGATCCCCTGGTCTCGGCGCTTCAAGAATAGAGTATGGTCTAAGTTACTCTGAGTGTAACCATACTTTTTCATAGCTAAGGTAAAACGACCAAACCAAGTCCGGGGAGATTGCTTCAACCCATAAAGTGCGTCATTCAATCTGCATACTTCGTTCTACCGAAATCCCCATGAGAAGCCTGTTGGCCTCTCCATTCTTCACATCAAATTAATGTAGATGTCAATCCAGATTCGCAGCAACAGAGAATAAAGTCCGAATAGTGTCCAACTTTGCTACAAGGGAAAACGTCTCAGAGTAGTCGATCCTGTATGTCTGTGTATATCCCTTAGCTACCAGTCGAGCTTTGTACTTCTCAATAGATCCATCTGCCTTTTTCTTCAGTGTATAAACTCATCTTCATCCAACAGGTTTCTTCCCAATTGGGAGTTGACACTTCTCCCAAGTTCCATTCTTCTCTAGTGCACCCATCTCATCCTCCGTAGCCTTCTTCCACTCAGGTCTGACCATAGATTCAATCTCATTTTGAGGTAAGTCATCTGCATATATAGCAGCAGCAAATACTCGTGTGGACTCAGAATAACTCTCCCTGACTATATCAGCTACAGGGTACCTCTGGGATCTTGCATCATGATCTAGAGTATACTTTATAGGTTTCACTCCCGAGTAGCTCTGTGAGGAAGAGTATACTTGGGTGTAATAGGCTCAGATCCTGCACCACAGTCAGTCATAGAATATAAAGAATATAAAGTCTCAGTATGTACAGTGTCTACCTTGATATCTGTCGAAGAATTTAACTAAGGTGGCTCCTCTCGGTCTAGCAGCTCAATATTATTAGTATGCTCCGATGAGAATGGTCCTTCTGACTCATGAGACAGCTCTGGTGCGTGAGACACATGATGAGGTGAATGTGGGGATATGGCAGGTGCCTGAGACACATAAATAGATCCAGGTGATGAGGGCGGTGTGGCTGATGTCAACTGTGGCAAGACGGACGAGGCAAGCCAATCCAATGAGTCTATCCTGGAGTTCTCCCCCTGACTTGTGAACTGGGTAGATGGCTGGTAGTAATACTCTATCTCAACAACATTACAGTCCATCGCAGTAATCAAACAATCTGTCTTAGGATTGTAGCATCGATACCCCTTTTGGAGACCCTCATAGTCCATAAATACGCACTTCTCAGCACAAGTATCAAATTTAAACCTGTTTACTTTCGGGATATGAACATAAACCGAACACCCAAACACATGTGGAGCTAATGCCATAGATGGGGGAATACTCGAAAACTCAGATAAAGTTTGAATGGGAGTCCGAAACTTCAAAATTTGTGGGCAGACGATTAGCTAAAAAGATCGATGTAACGACAGCCTCGGGCCAAAAATTAGAAGGGACACGGGACTCAATCATCAAGGCCCGAGTTATTTCAAGAAGAGAACAATTTTTTTGTTCCGCCACCCCATTTTGTTGAGGTGAATGAGCACATGAGGTTTGATGTAGCACCCCACACCCCCAAGTTCTGCATTTTGTGATTGACAAACTCACCCAAATTATCCGACCGAAGGACTTGAATTTTAGTATTGAATTGGGTAGAAATCATGCGATAGAACTGAGAAAATTTATCAAAAATCTCGGATTTGTTTTTAAAAAAATACCCAAGTCATCCGGGTGCAATCATCGATAAACAGCACAAAGTATCGTACCCCTTATCTCTCAATAACAGGAGCTGGACCCCAAACATCTGAATGAATTAAAGAAAATATATTGGAAACACGGATATATTTTGATAAAAACGGTTGTCTATGGTTTTTTGCCAAAATACAAGTCTCACAATTAAATGGAATAGTGGAAAGTTTATGGAATAAACGATGAAGCTAGGAATGAGAGGGATGACCCAGGCGACGATGCCACTGTCAATTTTGAGGGTCAGGTGACTCATGAGTCAGTAGTGTTCGTCCTTCTGAAGCTAGCTCATCAATGTAGTACAAGCCATCTCGTTCAGTACCACGCTCAATTATCTTCTTCGAACGAATATCCTGCAAGATATAGAAGTTCAGATACATTAATACCACGTAGTTCAACTCTTTCGAAATATGACTTATGAAAAGTAATTTATATGATAAAGACGATGCATATAAACACTTAAACAATTTAATAGATGGGGAAATTTCAACCTTTTCGGCCCCTGTCATAGGTGCAAAAGCACCATTTGCTATCCGAACCATCTTTTATGGGTTTTCTGTGGCTCAATAATATCCGATAAATCGTGAGTGATCGTATCAGTCGCCCTGCAGTCAAAGATCCACTCACTTTTCTTCTTGGGAATCGAATTGTGCATAATATGGACTGCAAAATTTTTTAAAACATCAGATTTCCGTAAATTGGGCTGAGATTTGAATGTCCCGGGCCCAATTTCCCTTTTTCCACACAATTTTGGCCCAATTTCCCGAATACTTTCATATTGACCAAAACACCCCTCGGAAAAATACTTCGCAGCACAAATAATAGGAGGGCTTACTGGTAATTTCACACCATTCGTCCCTTTATAAATACCTGGACTCTGGGTTCTGGTGGCCAGTTCACCATGCAAACGGATCTCCATCTCTGAGATCTGGATCCCGTGGTTTCTTCTGTTCCTGATGTTCGCCGCTGTAGTTTCGTCCGACGAGCTCTCGTCCAACGAGTATTGGCCGTCGTCTGAGATGGCGGCACTACCTCCTCATCGCCCATAGCCAGCTCCTCCGCCCCATCTTCTGTCGCAGCCTGCCTGGTAATTTCACAACTTAAAACAGTCCTTTCGCCGGTGTCCTTGGATTTGGCAAAAGTCACAGTACGGGCGCTTGAATGATGGTCCGCCGTGTTGAATGGTTGGTTCTGACTGATGTTCTCATGGCGAGGATGGGTTTACGGTTAATTTCATCTCTTGCCCATTTTCTGTCACTGACCCGTAAGTTGCTAATCTGGCACTAATTCCACCCAATGATGGTGGGTTTGACCCGCCGGAGGCTGCATCGGATGATGATTTTCAAATCTGACAGCGCGTGGCTTCTCGTCGAACCGTCGTGTATGCGACTTCGACTGAGGGCAACAGTTTTTCCTTCAAGATGTCCCTAGTAGTTGCTTCGTGTTCAGGACTGAGTCCTGCCAGGAACTTGAATAATTGATATTCTGATTGAATTCAGTTGTGGGTGTCGATGTCCGTGACACGCCGCATCGAATTTGGCCTTCGACGGTCAACCGTCCATAGAGAGTTGCAGGCTGTATAATAGGCTTCCAATTTAGTAGATCCCTGAACAATTCGGTCAGCCTTGGTAATAAGATCGAAAATTTGCAAGCTGTCTTCACCGGTATTGAATGTCCTGTCCAGAATCTTCCATAACTCATAGGAGTTTGGATAGTAGATGAATTGGTTCACAAAATTTCTCTCAATGGATCTCGTTATCCCTTGAAAAATCTAAGTGTCATGTTTCCTCCACGTTAGATATTCTGGATCTGTTTTCACGGGTTCCTTGGCATCGCCGGTGATAAATTCCAGGCAACCCTTGCCGATGATGGCAAGTTCCATCATCCTAACCCATAGGACGTAATTGTTTCCGTCCAACTTCATGTCGATGACGAGCGATGGGTCATCGTTCTCCTTCGGTTTGACATTGTTCTGTGACTCCACAAATTGTGTGAATTGCTGGGACAGGAAGTCCTTGACTTCTTGTCGAGGCAGGGTAATTTTCCCTATTTTTGGATTGTCAACCATGACTCACGGTCGCGTGTAACGCCGGTTGCCGGAGTAGAAGGATTGGTTGTAGGAAGGTGGGCAACCTTCATTAAAACT
>JAOYMZ010017329.1:0-19235 GCA_025802335.1 Pinguicula primuliflora
CCAAAATATGGACGATTTCTGGAAAATTTAGACTTGGGTTTATAGTTTTTAGCCCTTGGGTTTATAGGGTTTAGCCCTTGCGTTGATATTTAGCTCTTGGGTTTATAACATTTAAATAGGGTTTTAGTTTTTTCGGCGGCGAAGCTGCCGTAATATTTAGCCCTGGTGTTTATAGGGTTTATAACATTTAAATTTGTGGGAAATCGTCGATATATGGGCCAAAACAGGGAGGTGAGTTGGGGGTGCGCCCAGGGGGGGGGTGCGCCATATCACGGTTCAGAATCTTACAACCAGCTTAATGATATTAGGTCCAGTCCAGAATTCTAATCCTGAACATCCAAGTGTTGTGAATCAATTGTCACGATTACAATTCTGGATCTAATATCATTAATCTGATTGTAAAATTTTAGACCATAAAATTTCTCACGTTTTACCGAGGTTCTTGACCTATAAGTAGTTGCTCATGACATTGTACAAGTTGCATCAAGTTACCTTTCGAGAAGTTCAAGATTGGCTCAAGAGCAGTGCATGGGATGCTGAAGTTCAGATGTGGTATAACTGTTCCCCCACCATGCTTGGCATTGCTGTGAGAGCATTTACTAACTATATAAGTTCCTATCTATCGAAAAAAAAAACTATAAAGTCCATCTATGTCATGCCAGCATACAACATGCAATCATATCGAAAACAGACGCGCACCAATACACGCGAAGCCCACACGGGGGAAGAAGAGAGGAGCAAGATAAGGTTCACCAGATGGAAATTTTTCTGAGATATTTTGAAGTAGCGATAATGTTCCTAATATGTAGGTTGTCTTAGCGGATCACATACCTTGTGACGAGGCCAATCAGGCGACCGCCTGAACTGACAACAGCACCACCACTACTGCCAGGATGGACTGCGGCAGTCGTTTCCAGCATGGCTGGACAATGATCTCGTATGTTCTCCTGTGGTGACGACCTAGTTGCTTTAATTACTTTGGCAATCACACCAAGGCAGACCGATGGAAGTAAGTCTGAGACAATTATGGAATAATTAGCATGCAAGGGGTACCAATGAAATTTAATTGCCATAGAATATAAAAGGATTAGCTGCTCACTAATTAAGCCCAAATCCTATACTAGTAACAATAACATGCTTCGCTATAATCTAATGTTTCGCAAACATATGTAATCAATAATGTTTTGTCAAAACATGAAAACTGAAGTAACTTACCGTCGCAACTAGCAAGTAATCTGATGGACTTAATATTATATTTAGCAGTGTATATCACACTCATAATATGAATCACAATACAAACCACTGGATGCTGTCATATAATGCATGTTTTTCACGTTACTTTACCAATTCATTCACATATAAACGAGGAAAGATGTTAATTGGAATTGAAGTATATGATGCAATTACCACTGCGCGGTCCGAACAGGCCATGCCCCACTACATATACCCTTGACCCGGTGGAAGGGCAGTCAACATCAATAGCAATGGGACAAAGCTGATCAGGAGAGATCTCAAGCTTCAGGAGGGCAACATCTAAAGGGCCTTTGGAAACATAAATTACCCTAGCATCACTCCACATCCAAGGATCCATAAAATCTAATCTCACACGTACAGTTCTACGATTTATGCCGGCAGGGCAATATCTCAATGGTAAATCCTTGTATGTCGAATGAACATCTGTGCCTTCTATATTTATTGGCACCCAATTGTGGTTTGATATTTCGCTACCAGATGTTTCAATTCTACCATGAGCATTGTAAATGATATCAGCTCCGGGCTTGCTCTCATTTCCATCTCCATTTGCAGTTGATTTGCCAAAACGCCATGGTTCAAAAAGATGAGCATTTGTAAGAACCAGTCCTTGTTTGTTGAGTAAGATGCCAGATGCCCATGATCCATCATCAGTCGAAATAAGGCAAATTGAATTCATTGCCTTTTCAACTAGAGAGGGAACCGAGGAACCTGAACAGATTTGCTCTTGCAAATGATTTGAAAGCTCATCGAAGAAGAAAAACGTGGCGGCATTCTCCAAAATATTCAAGTTCCTATCACTATCGCCGACAATACGAGGCTCCTCCTTCGCCAAGTCACTGCAGGCAGATACAATAGCTTCCCATGGAATGACAATCTGACGGCCAAAGCCAAAATACTGTAATGATTAGTATGATATTTCAAACTTAACAATTGCTTTAGATGTTGTCGATATGGCAACAAGTGCATGGAATGCATCCCAGAATGTTTTAAAGCATATCATAAATGATGCATCCTGGGAGACCACGTGAAAAATCCATTCAATCAGTATCGCACTCACAAGCAGGGATAGTGGGGGATATGGGTATTCCCAACACCACCACCAAATGTTTTTTTCAAGATTTTTATTTTGTATAACTAGAAGGAATAATGATAAGCAATCATAATAATCCTTCCAACCACCCACTCCCCCAACCACAAAAAAAAAAAGACATTTTGGCTCCTCCCTTGATCTAAACTAAACATGTAAAATAGCAGAGAAGTTGGTTATAGATGGCGAGCACTCTATATCCAAACTTAAACACAGCCAGCTCATTTTCTTAATCTTGTATCACCAGCAGATTAGGCTGAATTCATATGGTGCATATCTGTGTATATCTATATTGTTTTAGTACGACGGTTATTTTTCTGCACATATGATTAGACCTATTTCCACCCGAGATTAAAGAAAGGATTTTCAAGTAGTATGGACCCATAGAAATGGAAGTGCACAAAAACGAAGAGAAGACCCTCCCTTCAATACCTGAATTTCAGCACCACTGACTTTTTGCCGAAGTGGTCTGGCGACAAGGCCTATAAACTGACCATGTTCACTAAAAACTGGGCTACCTTCCATTCCTTTGAGATTCACAGGGAAATTATCATCAGGACCAAAATCAGTAAATACAAATATTCAGACAATAAATTCAGGCCAGTCTGTACCAGGAAGACACCTAATGTCAACCATCAGCAAAGATCTTTTAAAAGAGTCGGGAGGGCAGGCATTGCCAATTGATCCCACCGAAATACTGCATGAAGAGAAATCTCAATACATAAATCCTCCACGTTATGTGGCATTCTTTGAGATTCAAAACATTTGCAACTATAAAAAATAATAATTTCTATTAACATGCTGAGATGGCACCTAGTTTAAGATCCTACAATTCCCTCCACTTAACCCCACCCAAAAAAACTTCACAGCCATGTGGCCAGAAATAGTGCTCAGCATGCCATGTTAGGTCACTGCACGAATCAACTTAGTCCACGTAGAACACGACACAATATTGGAGGATACAAACATAACAGATGGGAGAGTTGTAAGAGGAGAGATAGTAACTTGTTAAAGAAGTGTAAAGGTGATAAGATGCCAAAAGGAGAACCCATAGCTAGAAGAAGATCTCCTCTTTTTGGAAATGATGGTTGCAATTTAGGAAAAATCTGAAACAAGATATGAAACCATTATTAACAACTGCAACTCGAATTCTCTCAAATAAAATCATTCGCAGAAATGAGTAAATGAACTCGCTATAATTGCAATAATAACTGAGTCAAAGAAAGGATAAAAAACCATAATACCACAGAAAATTTTGAAGGTATGGCCAGCATGGCAATCCTTGTAGTTAATTGTCCCATTAGATTTGGATTGTGTGACTCCTCTCCCGCCGAATGCCATTGACTCTGAAAAGAAGACTGCTTGATCTGAAATCGTAAGTCCACAGCCCCCTTACGTAATATGACAGTCAATATATGTTAACGCCATGAATTTCAAAGAAAATGCTTCCAGATGTTTAGTAATTCACTTCGCATAATTTGCAAAATAAAACAACTGTACAAGAAGAGATGTAATGTAACACAGAAGATTCATTATAGGGCGCCCCTTGAACTATGTCTGATGCATGCAAATGATATTATGAAGGAGAGCTCAAGTTGGCCCCTACTCTCTGGCCTTAATATTAACATGGCAACAAATAGTAAATGTATTTTCAGGAAACTGCTCAAGGAGATAAGGAATAGGGGGAGAAAGCATGAGTAAATTACCTTGCTCCCATTACTGTCTAAAATTTGTTGAGGACCATGGTTGTTAGAAGCAAGAGACCAACCAACTTCCCAATTATGATCCCGTGAGCCAAAAGAAGCTTCAACTAGAGATTGAACAGCAGCCGATGATTGGGGAATGCTAACCTTCATAGTTTCCAATTATCAAAAACGTTTCTAGAAGAAATTAAGAGTGACAAACTGGAAAATACATGCCAACATCGATTTTAAAACAACCATAAAAATGACAACTGCATATGAAAGGACTGCCATGCTCCACTACATATTGCATCGGAAAGGTAATTGCAACTGGAAGGCAGTGCAAAAATGAAAAGCGCCACAACTAGGTACTTCAGATACATACAAGCATCGGGAAAATTCCAGTGTTTAACCAAGTCCATACCGTCGTTAGTAGTTCAGCAGGAATCCAAGATACAGGCTCTGTGTTGCCTTCTGTTGTAGATTTTCCCTATTCAAATAAAAATTAAGAAAAGTACAGTACATAGCAGACGTTTTATATACAAAATTCAGCTGAAATTTTTTATAAGAGCTAGTTGTACCTCTATCAGTATATCAATTAGCACACCAGGTACTAATTGAGGTTTTCCCTGAGACGAATATAGAGCAACTGATGGTTGGAAGAGAACTTCAGGAATCAATAACATAATAAGCTGGTTCATCTTTTTCTTGGCAAGTATTTAGGTATGCCAACCTTAAACTCTTTTCCCCTGTATTGTTGCAATAGAAATGGTTCTAGGACAGATGCAACTGTCAAAACCAGCACCCTATCTGGAGATAAGAAGTCTGAACCAGTACCCATTGCAGAACTTTCGAAGGAAGCAGGAAAAATCATGCCTGAAGCTGAGAGAATCGTTTTTCCAGAACTGCTAAGATGATACACGGATGTTTACTTCAATTATTCGCCAGTGAACACATGAGGAATGAGTGTATACTACGGATAGGGACTTACTTGTGGAGGTGAAATGCATGATTTCTCATTTTAAGACCCTTGGGGTCCTGAAATCATGAAAACCAGAAACCCATTAACCAAAATGTAACAAGATGCCATATGAACAAATTTACGAATCTTGAATATGAAGGCCAAAATTAGCACCAAATTAAGTTACATCATTTATAAGGAAATACATTACAACAACTGATGGTACGAAGAAAATTCCAGGAATCAATAACATAATAAGCTGGTCCAAATAACATCTTTTTCTTGGCAAGTATTTAGGTATGCCAACATTAAACTCGTTTCCCCTGTATTGTTGCAACTTGCAATAGATATCCAAACAAATACTGTGTATTTTTTTGGTAGAAATGTATAATAGAAGAAACTTACAGGTCCTTGAACTCTGACCATCACAGCAAAGTTGCGAGCTAAATCAGCAACTTCAGAGAAACCCATGTGAAGAAGTAAAAGTGTACACGAAGCAAGAGTTCAAGGATGAAGTTGCATGGAGTTCTTGAATAACAATACTCTCCTTTATCCAGTGGTTTCAGGCAATCACCATACAATATGAATGAAAGCAAGCAGATAAAAGGTCCACCTAAGACTCCTTGGATGAAACGAATGCCCAGACCCCTGGCTGATAAGCATATGAGGATCCGTCAACTACGAGCTCGTGCTTTCACGTAAAAACCTTCTCTAGAACCGCAAGTCTTACAAAAAGATAAAAAAATGGAAAAAGCGACCAATTTTCAGCTATTAATTATCACCCACCAGGTTATCACTAAATCACCCCACACGAATTCAGCTTGACCCGGCTGGGTCTGCGAAGAGATTGAATCGTCCACCAAAGTTATTTGTTTGTGTGTGTGGTGAGTGATGGAAAACAATGACCCTGCAGCTGCAAACGACCGCTACTCCGGCCAGCACACGAACGACGAACTCATTGCAACTTGATGCCGAGTAATCGAAACCAAGACAATATTCCGGTATCAGATGAGACGAGATTATCGAGTTATTTGATGATAAACTTGTCGAACAGGTTCCCGAGGTTGAGTTCTGCAGATATAGTTCCCAATTTGATTAGCTCTCATCCCGTCGACATCGAAATTGGAAAAAATTAAATGAAAGATATGAGTTACTCCTTCCAGTACGGGGATCACTAGCTAGGAAGTCTGTTTCTTTAATAGCCGTGTCCATAATTCTTTGGACAACTATATTGTCCATAACTAAAACTCGGGTACAAATCCACCCTACAGAATTATTTGCACCTGAAGTCCTCAGTCAAAACTTTTCTCTTGGACAACTTAATTTTTTTTTGTTGTGGTGGGGGTGGGGGGAGGGGGGGTAAGATCTTGGATAACTTAATAATTTTGGAGTTGCTAGATAATTTTGGTACACACCCATTTTGGTGGGTTTTCGATTATCGAAATAAAAAAAATAAGATCAATTTTGGAATTTTGCATCAAAATGATGCCGAAACCGGTCATGGATTTCGGTTTCGACTGCTTCGCCGCCAAAAACTAAAACTCTATTAAATAAGTATTTTAAGAGCAACGAACTTAACCCTAGTCTTAAACGGTGTGTTACGAGGGCTAAAATAAAAGATTAAGACTGATTCCAACACCATTTCGACGCGAGGATTCCAGAACCGATCTTATTTTTTTATTTCAATGGCACGAAATCCAGCAAAATGGGTGTGTATCGAAATTCTGGACAAGAATTTTCATTACACCTAACATTATTGTTAAGGTTCAGCATGAATGAAGCTCCAAAACAATGCTCACCCGAAAAACAAGATTGAGATTGCAAATCATATTTATGAAAATCTCTTGGCCACCTCAAACCACTAAGAATTTAGGGTACTACTTTCCTAATTTGCTTTAGATTACCTTAAATTCACAACTGAGGCATTCAACCATATGGAATGAAGTAAAGAACGCCAATGTGGTCTAATAAAGCTGGAGCAATGATTAGCTTACAATATAGGTTATAATTAGGTAAAATAAGAGTTAGGATTCTATAGACAGCCTTGTACAATTTTTATAATCAGTAGTCAGTTTTAATTGTAGCCATCGGATTTCAATCTGATAGTTATGATATGTTAGCTCTTTCAACCACAAATTCCAACCAGGAAAACCAATCTCCTACTTGTCGATGACTATTTCAAAACCTTTCTATCTCCGGTGGATTTGCAGTTTACGGGACAACACAAAATCTCCTTCTCTTGTGGAAACAATATCAACGAAATTTAAGCCTCCATTTTGTGACAGTAACGACGGTTCCGATGCCGTAGATTCTACAACATTTTGTGAAATTCTGTTCACATAATTCCCGCTACACGGCAATGTTGGGTCGACGGATTTAACAACAATGGGTTGATCGATTCGACTGCTGAAGTCTTGGGTCGACCTTGAACAAATAACAGTGGCACCCTGAAAATCTTGGGTCGACGGCTGAAGGTTGGGGGATTCAACGGCAATGGGTTGATCGATTGACGATGACGGTTTTATGGATTGAACAGGATTCAATGATGGTGGGATTCAATGGCAAATTCAAAGGCGATGGGATTCTTGGCGAATCAATGGCAGATTCAACGACAATGGTTTTTTTATAGTAAATGATTTTATTCCCGACAAGTAAAATATTTACAAATACAAATAAACCCTCAAAAGTGGGCACACACAAAGAAAAACTTAAAAGAAAAACTTAATTGGGCCAATCCATTGGATTGGCCCAGCCCATTGGAATGCTGGGCCAACCCGTGGGTTGGCCCAGACTTTCTTGATTACTGGGCCAATTTATTATATTGGCCCAGCTCTCTTACATACAGGTGGTGGTCCAGTTGGCCCAAAACACTCAAACCTAGGTTTGAGTGGGCAGAGAGACACGGCCGGCGGCCGCAGGTGGCGCGGGGCACCAAAAAATGCTGGGCAGAGGCAGTCGAGGAGAGCAGGAAACGCTGGAGTAGGAGTGACAAACAGGAGTAGCAACCGACGGGCAGGGGGAACTCAGGCGAGCAGTTGAAGCAGAGACCACGGGTAGCAAACCGACAGACAGAGCAGGAGCAACGAGGATGCCGGATGACAGAGCAAGAGCAACTGACGGAGGACGCACAGAGCAGGAGCAATTGACGAACAGGGCAGGAATAACCGACGGAGGACGAACAGGGCAGGAGCAACTGACGGAGGACAAACAGAGCAGGAGCAACCGACGAACAGAGCAGGAGCAGGGGACCAACGACGAGCAGAGCAAGTCCAGGGAAACGCACCGGGGAAACGCACCGGAGGATGCCGAGGATGTCGGAGTAGGGCCTGTGGAGGAAGCTGGAGCATAGCAACGAGCAGAGCAGGAGCAGGAGGGAGAATGCCAGAGTAGGACAGCAGGAGACAGGAAATCCGATGAGCAGAGCAGTAGGGAGGCACCAGCAAGAAAACCGAGCAGGAGGGCAACACAAGCCAGAGCAGGACCGAGCAGAGCACAAGCAGAAACAGAGCAGTGTGGCCAGCGCATGAGAGCAGGAGCAGCATGAGGGAGCACAAGCAAGAGAGCAGCAGGACCGAGCACAAGCAGGTAACCGGAGTGCCGATGGTAGCAGGAGAGCTCTCTCACAACAATGTTTACAAATTTTAAAATTCAAATTCTGAGAGAGGAGGAGAGAAGGCAGACTCTCTCTCTCCTCCTCCCCCAACGATTTTCCAACGACAATGGGTTGAATCCAATGGTGGGCATAAACAGGGATTCGACAACTGAAGTTTATGTGGGAATGGGTGGTGTTTCTATGTTAAATGAGAGATTAGATTGTAGCCGTCAGATTGAAATCCGATGGCTCCAATTAAAACTAACAATAGATTGAAAAAATTGTACATGGGAAGGTTGTCCATAGGATCCTAACTCGATAAAATAATATATCAAACCAAACCAAACCCAACCAAACATACCCAGATAAAATAATATATAAAAAGTGTATTATTTATATATAATTAAATATAATATATTAAAATTAATTAAAGAAAAAAATTGGATAAAGCTCGTTGGAGTCCGCCATTTTGGACGAATTCCATCCATATATGTTGGTTGGACATCGTGGAGGGTTCGTTCCTCATATGTCACTATATTGAATAATGTCAGTCAGACACCATTTGACAGACGGACTATGCAGACACGGCGGTGTCCGACGAATAGTAGAATACCCTGACAACCATACCGAGCATATTACATTCACTCGAAATAAACATATAATAATAGAGAATGAGACATCATTCACCTCGATTAATGAATTACGGTCCATCAAAATATTCTTAGTTATCAGATGTTGTGATCAAATGGCTAAGATCAATTTTGATCTTATTTTTTATTAATTTTTATTAATAACCGCATTTTTACAATGAGAATGATCTTAGACATTGGATCACAATATCCAATGGCTAAAATTATTTTTCGGAACCGTAACTCATTAATCCATATGGTAACACTTGGAACATAAAGATTTCTTACATATTATCATATTTTTTAGGTAGATAAATGTGAGAAATACTCTCGTTCCTCCCAAATATGCGAAAAACTATATTATCATATTAATATTGAATTGTCAAAATAGATCAGAAACGCGAAATTTTTAGTTCATGAAATCAAAAGGAAAAATATTGCAACGTGTTAACTATATTACAAAAATAGTTTTTACACATTACACAAACTAATAAAATATCTAAAATAATTACATGGAATGACATATAAATATTGTCAAACTATATTTTAACTTAACTAAAATAATCATTATAGTAACTCGATTTTTTTCGGCTACAGAATGCCTTATGTACAGTTTATTACGTTTTGTCCAGAATCGTGTTTTTGGCCATCCGATCTAATCCGACGGCCACAGTTTAAATTTTTTTAATTCTAAATTAAACTAAACAAACCAAAAAGGAAATTATGAGACGAATCTGGTCACTTTTCCGCTCCCTTCGATTCGGACCTGCTCTCGACGGCCATCTTCACGGGAGTTAAAGCTTCTCCTTTGTTAAAGCGACGACGCGATCTTAAGATGGAGACAATATGAGATGGAATAATTTTCCTGTCAATGCTACAATCCATAATAGTCGGATCTCTCGAGACAATATGAGAAATGTCATTGGCGGTGAAGCCCAGATCCTGAAATATCTTAATTTTGGGTTTGACGACTTTGTCGGGAGTCGCCGTTAGAATCCACGGCTTGCTTTTCAGAGCCATTTCCAATTGACGATTTGAAAAGCCACATTTTTTAGGAACGAGAGAAGCAAGTCAGATTTTTCCGGCTTCTTCAGACCAGCACGATATGAAGCAATTTTGGAAGCTGATTCGTGCGAAAAACCATGCTTTTGCATCAAATATTCCGAGACAGAGACGGAATCCACAGTCTGGGTGGAGAAGTAAACATAGTGTTTGCATAAAAAAGCAGAGTTTCGCGGAAATAAACACCTTGAACTCTTGCGTAGTATTTAGAACAAAAAAATCAATCCTGGCCGTCGGATTTAATCCAACGGCCAGGAGAGGTGATTCTGGACCGTAGTCATTATTCTGCTCCTAAGGGGTTCTGGAGCAGAAAAAAATTGTATAGTAAATTGACCCAGTGTAATCAAGAGAGAAATTTCTTGAACCAACATATTGGTTGGACAATATTGTCCATGTGATTGTTGGATTCATTTTAACCACTTACAATCCGCTTATTTGAATTTCATGCTGAGAATTTACTTCATGTTAATTTGGGATTGAAACTCATAATTTGCACCAATTCTATAATTGGGCTGAAATAGGATTGAACCCAACAAACACAATTCCATATTTACGAACATTCTCCCAAAGTTGACCCAATTTAAAAAATAAAGTGAAGTTACTAATATGACCTCACTCAAATATTTCGCAGTATGTGTGCGATTCACATTCTTCGAGTCTCTTCTGTCTCTTGGAATACACCACCCTCTGCAAGCAGGTTGTAGATTTAGTATTAATTGTACAATTGATTGCAATTTCATATGGTGTTAGGGCGATGAATTTGGTTATTTGATTTTGACACTGTATGTTGCTTGATGAACTTACCGTGTTAGTCTGTATATATGAATAAATATGAGTACTTACTACATAATTGTAAATGATTATCATACAAATTTCACGGAATGAGAAAACATCATAGCAGAGTAGAAGAGGCTCTTAGCGTGGGAGACAGACCTCTATGAGAGGCAGAAGAAGGAAAAAATCAAATGGAAGAGGGGGGCGGATGAAAAAAAAAGAGAAAAAAAAGAAAGCAAAGGTTAAAGCTAAACTTGAGAGGATAAAAGGAGTTCTTGACGCAAGCTATCCTGAAAAGTGGTTATCTGACTTAGATAACTCCAATGAGGTATCACCTAAATCTATCACTGGCATCTCGTACCACTCCTCCCCTGTAAGTCCACAAAGTGAGGACTCCCAAAAGACCACCTCCACTAGGATGGTGCCTTCATCCTACCCCTCTGATCCGGATGAGGAAGAGGAAGAGAAGGAGGAGGACTCTGATCATGAGAATGAGAATGAGGAGGAGGAAAATAACGATGATGAGGATGATGAAGATGGTGATGACTTCTGAATTATGGCATGCTCTTCTTCAGATAGCATGTTATAGTGTCATCCTTATCTTGATGGTGGTGATGTTATCCTTTTGGTCTGCTTGCTGATTTGTAAATGTGGTACTCTTTTTGCAACAGTGGATCTGTGTTAACAATGGCTATTCGTCTCGTTGTAGTACGTGATCAAATAAATAACTCGTAAGCGTACAAAGTACACTCCCGAGGTCGAATCTCTCAAGGACTCAGTGTAGGTTGACTTATACTACTATCTAACTAATTACTGATTCGGAATAAAGCATCTAAGAAAGCAATTAAATTGGGGGGATTTCAATTGGCGATTATCTAACAACTAAAAAAACTAATGAATCTAAATAAAAAGCGATGATAAGGACAAGAAGTTCTAAAGAAAGACTGATGAGAATGGAGTACAGGGTTGTAGTTTCATTCTTGTGCATATAATTGATGTCGGGTATCCTAAACATGCATAATCAAGCGATAGTTTATTAGTTCACCTCGAAAGCTATAGGGTTCCCCACTTCTAGGTGGTTATCTTCTAACTTACAACCTATCAATTAACGCTAGTTCTCTCGATAGATTGTGATTAAGACCCAGGTATTGAACCTTCCTAGCTAGGCCCAAACCAATGACGCCTAAACTAGGATATCGTTTGCTTGAGCTATCTAAAGGGTGGCTCGGTGGTCCTACTCCTTTATTCTCTAAGGCTCGGTGGTCCTATCGTCTCGAATTTCCTAAGGTTTGTGGCTCGGTGGTCCTACTCGCCCTAGATAATTGAAGACAATGATAAACAACAAATGATAAATAAACTTATTAACTTCAATTAATTGGATACCCTAAATCGATTCATATACTAGAACTAACCAACAACCCCATACAAAAGAATTAGCTACTCATGCTCTCGAATAAAGATAAATTCAATTTCGATGTAAGCAAAGACATAGTTAATTCAATTATGAAAGAATTCCAGAAAACTAAGGTAGAAGATTTAATATCCAAATCACAAAAATCGGGTGTTCACAAGATCAATTTCTTGTTTTCCAACACCACAAAATATGAAAGGAAATAAATTAAAGAGAACAAGAAATTCTCCCTTCTCCTCTTCTCCCTTCTCCTTTCTCCTTGTATTTTCTTGTTTTTGTGCCTCCACTTCTAGGTTTTTTTGTCCCTGCGTCTGTGTTTTCTCCTCCCAGTTTCCTCTTTTTTCCGTCTGTCCGTCTCTTTCTTTCTAATTGGCATTTTTTTGTTCTTTTTTAATGCTGTGGCAGAATGGCAATTTTCAGAAAACCGGAGCGGGGTAAAATTGCAATTTGCAGAAAATTGGGGGCCCAAATGCAGATCTTCAAAACAGGCGCGGAGTCCAAGTGATAATGACGGAAATCCTGGGGGCACAAGTGCAAATCTCGAAAAACTTGACTTTTACTTGCTATTTTGTCGTAATTTTGGCCCAATTTTACTCTTGCTAGGTCCAGAACACCTACAACTCAAAAAATGTTATTAGTGACTAAAAATAACATAGGAATGCTCAAATCATAACAATAAATAGGTGAAAACAATACGAATAAATTGGTCTAAAACCAACTTATCAAACTTTCCCGGCCAGGTGCTAGTAATAATGTTCCAGCATAATGACGTAATGCCCCGTGCAAGGTAAATGTCGGGGGACCACTCCCCGATAAAATGACGCGCCGGATCGATGTTCCCGTGCTAGTGAACGTATTAACTGCATTGTACTCTCTAATATGTTTTCTGAGAGATCTAGACTGGGCAGTATCGCTCGTGAACAACTGAGATAGTATTTGTGGGGGTTCATTCAATGATGACAATCTGACTTTCCCTTCGTGGCAACATTTTCCGAAAGTTGGTTTTTTTTGGAAGACTTTGTTAACCTTTCATCCATCCAATGGAGGGCTTCACAATGTGGGCATTGGATATTCATGGGACCCAAATAGTGTCGTTCAGATTGAATTCGAGAAGGTTGATAGACTTCACGAAGCTAGACATTAGATTGAACGATATCTTGAACAGAATATTGGTTGACCAAGTGGTGGTGGGCCATTGGGGTAATTGGCATGTAGTTTTTGTCATTGTCGGACACACTGTGAATGTTTGATTGGTTAGGAGAAGACAGAAAATTAAGTAATATTTATTATGTGTAAGGAAATATTTTAAAGATAGGAATTAAGCCTTTGAGTTTTTTTTAATTTATGGAAAAAGTCAAATTCTTGTGCATTATATTTCGTTTTGGTCACTACCAATAATTATGGTGACTTATATGTTAAGTAATAAAAATTTTGCAGGAGCGTATTGTTATTTTTTTTTGAAGATTTTGTATGAAAAATTATTATGCAACTTATGAATTTTTCATGTTGATAGTGCAATGTTTTTGAAACAATAATGAAGAAGTTAATTATTGTAAACAAATTTTTTTTAGATTATGAATATTACTCAAAACAAATTATAATATAATACGATCAATACAGGAATTAAAAACTTACGCATGTGTAGACATTATATGTGGGTGAGTCACACGAAGATGCCCTAGCTGTGCATGGGTAATTATAGGATAGGTCGACGCTTGCAGAGATGTAAGCAATTGCGCGGGATGAATATAAGTTGGTTTTCTTCGTGATTTGAATTTTAGGTCCACAAAGCAATTAAACTTACACTCCCGACTTCTGCATCACACATTGAGATATCCGTAATTCTTCTACGATGTCGTTCCGCCTCTACATCAAAATTAGCATTTTTACGTTTACCCATTGCAATAATCTTTCGTTTTTCCTCAATTGTCGCCGCTTCCTGAAATCATTTTATGAAGTAAAATATGATACAATAATTATTGGAATTACGATGTAGGTACCGTGTGAGACCATCAATAACATTGATATTGTATGGAAAATGGAATATAACTTACATGTGATATGGGAGCTCTCGGCAGGCATGTAACATGTGTTGGTTGATGAACTATTGGTAATCCGACATCGCGATTTTACAGGCTGTAAGACTATCTAGTGACACATGAATTTGTTGCGACCTAGTACGATAAGACGTTAGGTAATGTGTATATGAATGTAATTCATACATGTCAAACCCGAATGTGCAACGTGTAGCTTACATGAAGGCCTGACACGTTTTGATTTACCAAATTACGGACATCATTTGGTACGTGAGGGCATGGAGCTACACCGGAACCATGCTAGATGATGCTCCAATCGTGTGACGTTTATATTTATATTTAATTAAATTTAAAAAAAACATAAAAACATAAAATGAATACAAAAGAATTACCTAAACCCTCATTCTGTCATTCAGGTCGTCGGTCTCTTCCTCCAGGCTCCATTTCGCGAAGAAGTTAACGCGTTCGAAACTCCGACGAAATGGCGGGGTGAAGAAGTAAACACCGACGAACACCTCATTCAGTCGATCTATCTTCCTTCGACGATATCCTCCACTTCGACCGGCATACTTCACTCTTTCTCATTTCAAAGGTAATTTTCATTATCCTCCGGAAATTAGGCTTTCGTTTCAAATTGAGGAGAACCTATATTTTGTGCTAATAGATTATTATATTGATTTTTTCTGAGTTGTGAGTTGATTGTCCCAATCAGTGACTTGTTGTGCATATTTATTCTAGTGTATTGGGGTTTGGTGGATGATCTCTTAACATTAATATCTATTATGGTTTTCTTTAGTGATTTTCAAAATCAATGGCTGTTGATAAATTGCTTCTTCAGATCCATATCCTTTACATGAACTCTACATTATAATTCTGGCGATGTAGATTTTTATGATGCGCACATAGTATTACAAATTACGGATAATAAGTTTTCAGACAAATTACGGATAATATTCAGGCATGTTTATATACGACTGGTTACTGTAATTGGATAAACTGATTAAGCATCATTTGCTTTTGTTTAATATGTGGGTACAATTGTTTTTCTGTTTCAGTAAGCACACATGATTGTTTATAAGTCAATTTACTTTGATGCTGTCTTTAGTTTTGTCAAATTGCTTATCAGCATAGGAACTCTGATGGGGTGTGGCTACCTCTTTACTTTTGCTGTGAATTCTAATTGATTGTGTTGATAAAATTCCATCTAACTATTAGATTTTATATATGCAGAAATTCATCTTCAGTAACATGAATATGAAGTATGCTTTTGTACTTTTAAAGGGTTATCTACATAGTCGATGAATGCTGAAAAATGATAGACCTGTCATGTGCACATTTGCGCTCATGCATGAGTTTGCTGAACCTATTTTGACTATTATGGTTTGTTTATTTGGACTCATCCAGGAGTCCTATTGCTCTTGCTATCATCGCTGTTTGCCGACTGGAGAATCACTTTCCTGTTTGTTGTGTTCTCCTCTTGTCATGGCTACAAGTAAGAACATTATATATTATATCCTTTAAAAGTTTCTATTTGCAGCTATAATAGTAAATCATGATGTAATTGGAGCTTCACCCCTTTTTTCTAATCAGGGCTGCAGTTCGAAAATAAATGTGAGATTGGGGTTTTCTCAAAGCTAACCAATGCGTATTGCCTAGTCGCTATAGGGGGTTCGGAGAACTTTTATAGGTAGATCCATAAGAACTATATTCTTTATCTTGTATATGTGGAGCGGTGTTATATTTGTTTTACACATACTGATGACTTGATGCTCGGTGGTAGCACGTTTGAGACTGAGTTGGCTGATGTTATTCCGGTGGTTAAAACCTCTATTAATGGAAACAGAATCATAGGACGTCTATGTGCGGGTGAGCTTTGTATTCTTTGTTTGGGTAGTATTTGTGTTGTTTGCCATGACCTTATTTTTTCTTATCCAAGCGTCGCTTGCTAACAATCATTCCCTCCCCCCAGGAAATAAAAATGGCTTGCTTCTACCTCAAAATACAACTGATCAAGGTGATCCTATTACTCAAATAATTTGTGCATGTATTTTGTACTTTTGGAATTAAAATTACTTAACTATTATAAAGTTTGCTTTGTAGATCGGTTGCGAAAATTAATATTTTTAAGATTAGTTGTTTTGGTCATTAGTTTTGTGGGACGTGTAGTTTTATTTATTTGAAATACCTGCGGCTGATATCTTTAGTTTTCTACCATAGAACTTCAACACTTGAGGAATAGTTTACCAGATTCTGTTGTCGTTCAACGCATTGAGGAAAGACTATCTGCTCTTGGGAATTGCATTGCATGTAACGATCATGTTGCACTTACACATCCTGACCTTGACAAGGTAAGCTTTAAGAAATATTTGTACTGCAATATAATGCTACTCTTTGCCTAATTCTCTTCCATTAATAAGGTTACGACAATATAATGCTACTTTTTGCCTAATTCTTTCCCATTAATTAGGTCAATGTCAAAAAAAATTCAGCTAATCAAATTGACGTTTTTTAGCTTTTGATTGTAAATCTTTATGTTAGAACATTTACTTGGTCCCGATCGTATATTGGATTAGAAAATTGAATTACAACTAATGTTTAACTTTCTATTAGGAAACTGAGGATCTGATTGCAGATATTCTCGGGGTTGAAGTTTTTAGGCAGACTGTTGCGGGGAACATGATTGTTGGCACTTATTGTGCATTTTCCAACCGAGGTGGCCTGGTAAGAGTTCAATTGTTGGTGAACGTGGTTATATATTCGAAACTTTTTTGTGACTTTGTATTGATTGGACCAGGTTCATCCTCACACATCCATCGAGGATTTAGACGAGCTCTCCACTCTCCTTCAAGTCCCTTTGGTGGCCGGGACTGTAAACCGTGGCAGTGAAGCAATTGCTGCTGGCTTGACTGTTAATGATTGGACGGCATTCTGTGGATCCGACACGACTGCTACTGAGTTGTCTGTTATTGAGAGCGTTTTCAAATTAAGAGAAGCTCAACCTGGTGCTCTGGTTGATGAAATGAGAAGATCTTTAATCGACACCTATGTTTAACTTCCTTCTACCTTTCCTTTCCTTAGAGGTGGACACAAATATCTCTTGTTACATGAAGTAAAACTTTTGTCTGAAATGCATCTTTCTGGAAGATCGATGTATTTAAAAACTCCCTATAATTCGTTACTGTTTTGTTGGAATCGTGTGGAATTCATGTCTCTAGTATAACTATCTATTTCGAATTTAAGGAATGTGGTATTGTTGTGGATTATTGCGATTATGTTGATCCTATGAATGCTTTAATTTATGTTATAAGCATATTTGAATTTCTACATTGTTGACTTTGCATTATTGATTTTACTTGCATGTCTGTAGCTTGGTATATAACCTAGCATTTTTGTAACATTAGTTCTTCTGTATTCAAATGTAAAATTGTTCTTTATTTTCTATCGTGGTATCAAAATGTAATGAACCAAGATGAAGTTATCGAAACTACGCCGCCGTATCTATTGATCTTTTAATCCATTGCCACTTTTTTTTTGGTAGTTAAATTTCATTCCACTTCCAAAATCAAAGGAAAGTTATGTACAACGAACTATGAAATTTAAAAAGTGTTAAGCCTACTAATATACTCTATCTTGCTACGAAGCTATCAGGTGGCCGAAAAATGACAGTAGGTGCACGATACCAATATGTTAATGTATGAGCTGCAGGTATGGTGACATGAGCTTTAATCCAATGCCATGTTTGTGTGATTATAATCTCCAATACGTTACTCAGGCCTTCGGTATCGAAGCACACGCAATTCCTTTCTTTCCAAAGGCACCTCGCTGCTCCCTGCCATATTGTGTCTAATTCTTCTCCAAACTCTCCCTTTGAATGAAGAAACGAAGGTCCTGTAGTGTAGTTGTATCGAGGAGCCATCGGCCAAATGCATTTGTAGAATGCCTAACCAGTTGAAAATTTCCTGCCACAGTTCCATGCATGACTGCAGTAGCAAAACAGATGCTCAGCTGATTCTTCTTGTTCTCCACACCAAAAACATCTCAAAACATTTGCAGCTATAGTCATTCCTCGCAGTATGAGGTTTGACATTGTAGGTATCCGGTCCTGCTGAAGACGCCAAGCAAAAGCTTGGACTCGGAGGGGGGTGAATTTCTCCCAAACTAAAGAAAGTTCGGGTCTTGCTGCTATTTCATCCTCAGACATACGTTGGATAAGAATGTAAGCTGATGCCACAGTGAATTGCCCTGCAGGATTATCTCTATTTTATCGGAAGTCAGAATCTTTTTGCTATTTGGCTGAAGAATTGATCGGAGAAATGGCCGGAGGAGATGCATCGAGTTTTGCGCCAGAGCATTTTCAAATTTTTAAATTTTTTAGTTGAGGGCCTTCTCACGCATACAATACCTGCATCATCTATAATATAATTTAATGGTGTATATAACTTCATGTTCAATTCCACACATTTCAAGAACCAAAAGAGAAAAATAAAAAGCCTTGATATACTCATTGACGATTGCAATAGACTATAATTGGTGTGCCCCTGCAAATTATGATATACCAAAGTAGCAACCCAGAGTATATGCCCTTCTACATCAAACTTTACAACATTCACAATTTAGTAGATTTTTACCATCAGGCCGAAAGCTCGAATGGGTCCACGAGCCGCGGCCGGATTTCTACAAGACTGTGTTGATATGAAGTGCCTTGAGGAGTGAAGTCGCCATTTGTTTCACAAGAACCTGTCCTCCA